>APFE031161626.1:95211-109694 GCA_000404065.3 Pinus taeda | reverse complement strand
AATAATAACAATAATAATATTATAATATTAATAATATTTAATTAATTTTGACCTGGGTCATTTAGTCAAAATTAGCCGTTGGAATCTATGGTCTGACTATTTAACATGTTGAGCTAGATCTGTTTCTTCAACTTGTCCTGATGATGAACCACACTGGTTGGTTCGAAACGCGTCGACAAATGTCTTACCTAATGTGATTTACGCCGAAATCTTCTTATAAATATGATGGATCACAGAAGCCTCAATTCTACAATTAAAACTGAGTTAACTAATTACAACTCAAATATAACTCAATCTTATCTCCTTAATTTAAGGGATAACTCTTGCATGACTCCAAAAAGACCTCTAACTTGGATTTCTTCAACTAATTAATTTAAAATAAATTAATTAATTATTTTCAAGTAGATGTTAAGACTAAATTCAATTTTAATTCACAATTTAATTCAAGGAAAAATTAAATTGGAATATTCTTGTTGCCATATTTCAACACTCCTTCTCAACAAGAAAGGGATTATCTGCCATCCTAATCCTGTCTCTATGGAACTCGAATTTAGACTTTGACAATGCCTTTGTCAAAATGTCAACATCTTTCTCCTCTGTCGAAATATAGTACAACAACATGATCCTCTCGACTTGTGAAAAGCCACGGGCAACAAATATTGCCTTATGCTTCTCCACACTACTATTAGCAGCTTGCTTTACCTTGTAAAGTCAACGGGAACTCACAACTGACTTGTTCTCCGGTCTCGAAACCACGTCCCAAACACTGTTATGAACTATGGAGTCATACTCCTCCACCATAGGATCAACCTAAATTGGCTACTGCATTGCTTCCTCAAAGGAAGATGGCTCGGTATCAACACATTCCCTAGCAACGGCCATGTATCAAGTGTACCTCTCAGGTGACCTCCTCTATCTGTGCTGAGAATATGGTGCTCCCACATTCTCTCTCACATCCTCTAACAATCGGTCAGCTTCTCTTGTGTGCTTCCGTCCATCTCTGGAAAACTTTGCTTGAGTGGATGTCTCCGCTCCTGGAACCTCTACATGCAATTGCTCCACATCAGTCTGAGGCTCCTCCTCCTTAGGAATGAAGAGTTCCTCCATGGCCTATAGTTGGAGCTCCCTCTCAAGGGAAGCTTGCATGGCATTCTTCTCATCAAACTTGAGATATCTATGAACCACTGTCCTTCGACTGGTAGGCAAGTACACCTAATAGTTGTGAGGTGTACTAATGTACCCCACAAATATCCCCAACTCCGTTTTCGGCTCAAACTTCTTCCGTGAATCCTTTGTCACATGGCAATATACCAATGAGCCAAAGATTCTGAAGTGACCCACGTCTGGTCCCTTACCAAAGGAAGCTTCCTCTGGTGTCTTCATCCCAAGTATGTGATGCGGGCTTCTATTCTTCAAATAGATCGTTGTGTTGCATGCCTCAGCCCACAAGTGAAGTGGTAGGCCTTGGTCATGCAACATTGCCTGTGCTGCCCCTACAATAGTTCTGTTCTTCCTCTCAGCCACCCCATTCTGCTGTGGGTTATGAGGTGCCATCAACTCTCATTTAATTCCTTCCGCTGCAAAAAAAATCCTTAAACTCTTGAGAGACATATTCTCCACCATTGACGCTTCTCAAGGCCTTGATCTTCTTCTCTGACTCTTTCTCGACCAAGGCTTTGAACTCACAAAACTTTGTAAAAGTTTGGTCCTTCTTCTACATGAAATAAATCCAGCATTTACGAGAATATTCATCAATGAAAATCACATAATACCTTTGCTTCACTCTAGATGTCGTCGAGAATGGTCCACACAAATCAGTATGAACTCGCTCTAAGATAACCTTTGCTCGACTGTCTCGATCATGAAAGGAAAACTTGGTGTACTTTTCCAAGGCACAAATTTTGCATGTGTCAACTTGCTCAAGTTTACCTTTGGGAATTCCTGTAGATATCTACTGCATTATCTTCAAAGCCCCATGATGCAAATGGCCCAACCGCCTATGCCACAACTCGTCAATGGCTTGGCTTTGCACCAATTCTGCTTTTGTACTCAACGCTACATAATCATCTACCTCTAGTTTATAGAGATTCTTCACCCAAACCCCTATCCTCTTGGTCTGACCCATGGCTGTGTGTCTTAGGAATGCCTTTCCTTTACTGAAGACAACATCGTAGCCTTTGTCCTCCAACATTGCGACTGATACTAAGTTCTTCTTCAGTCCAGGCGCATACATCACATCTGTCAAGGTGAGAGGAGCTCCATGCTCCATCTGAAAAGCCACTGTGCCCACTCCTGAAACATTATACCTTCTGTCGTCACCCATCTCTGTGTACATCTTGAGGTCTTTCTCCTCCAAGGCACTGAATAAATTTTTATCACCAATCATGTGGAATGAGGCTCCACTATCAAGATACTAGACACAACCCATCATCGATGACACCATGCATACGATGAGGGTAAAACCCATTTCAAATTGAGAGGATCATGCCTCACCTTCCGATCCTTCCGAGGATCCCTTCTTGGACCTCTTTGATGGGTAATTAGTTGCATAATGTCCCATCTTGTGACAATTAAAGCATCTTAATTTAGACATGTCACCCTTCTTCCCTCCATGAGAAGAATTCGATTTGAAATGGGAAGCTTCCCCTTCCCTTTCCTTGCATTACTTGCTAAGGCCAGATTTTCTTCATCATCATTCTTGGATGAAGAACCATCTCATGTGCTCCTCCTAATCTCCTCCTACATAAGATCTTATCATAGTTGTTCCCAATCCAAGAGTTTCTCCCTTCCATTAATAGAGTCTTGGTAGCTATTCCAACTCTTTGGAAGGCCAAGGAGAGCAAGGCTCACCATATCATCATTAGCAATACTTATTCCCACATTGCCAAGCTTATCTCTGCAGGTGGTGAGCTTGTTCAAATATGTGGAAATAGTATCGCCCTTCTCCATCTTGATTCTTCAAAGCTTATCCTTGAGCACCAATTTCCTTTGGTCACTACTATTCTGGTAGAGGTCCTTTAATGTCTTCCACATTGAAAATTGAGTATCCTTCCCATGGAGGCTCCAGACAATATGGTCTCGATCTCCCTCAAGGATGACCCGTCTCGGCTTCACCACACACTTATTCCACTCAACCAAATCTTGTGAATTAGTCGAAGCTAGCTTTGGGATTTCTTGATCAATGAATTCCTTCAAGCCATTGTCTTCTAATACAACCTCCATTCTATATTTCCATGCTATGTAATTCGAGCTACCTTCCAAGGCATACTCGAGTCTCAAGCCATAGAATGCCATTGCCCAACCTTGAAGTATGATATGAATTCGATTTGCACCTACAACCCTGAACTTCAAACTTTGAATTCTCTTCTCAGTATGTTGTTCACAACTCTAATACCATGTAGAAAATATGTGATAGGTTAACCCAATAATGCAATATAAATCAAAGTAGAATACTATAACCTACTTCTACTATCAATTTGTGAAAGTTTAAAGATCGAGTTGAACAATATAACCAAAAGAAGAAGAATCAATGGAACGATACACATGAAAATACTTTGTGGAAAGTCTCAGATAAAACCCCACACTATTGTATTATTATACATGGTGGAAAGACATAGGAATTATACAAAGCCTTAGCTCTCACAGCGAGCCAACTCTCAGTACAATCCTCACAGATGCTCACAGGCAATCTTGGCTTCTCTCCAACCTTCCTCTCTTCCCTCCAAGCTCCTATTTCCTTGTGTTTTTCCTTGTGGATGATTATCCCATTACTAAGTGGAAAACCAAGCCTTCAAAATTGCGTAATCCTCAAGGATGAATTCTTGACTGCATGCATGAGTTTTCTCCATGATAAAACACATGCAACTGATACTACACTATCTTTGAACATTAATCTCAACAGGGTCTTTCTTCGAATAGACATGCATCAGTTTCTGATGAGGGAATCTTCAGTTAACTGGAGTAGCACTAGTTGAGTGAATTAATGCATCAAATGACTGTTAACTCACTATTAGTTCCTCAAACAATTTGGAACTAATTTAATTGGACTTAAATCAGTAAACTGAGTTAACTAATGACAACTCAAATAGAACTCAATCTTATCTCCTTAATTTAAAGGATAACTCTTGCATGACTTCAAAAAGAATTCTAACTTGAATTTATCCAACTAATTAATTTAAAATAAATTAATTAATTATTTTCAAGTAGATATTAAGACTAAATTCGATTTTAATTCACAATTTAATTCAAGGATAAATTAAATTGGAATATTCTTGTTGCCATATTTCAACATATTTTAACAAATTTTATATCAAATCTCATATGTACACTTCAAATCTTGACCTTAGGGATCATATTATTTTCACAATAAACTGTGGGAAGCAACCATTCGAGAACAAAGCATCAATTTATCAATGAAATGCACATCATTGTAGTCCAACTACTGATTGTTTGTGGTATTAAAAATAATGAATTTTTAAAGTTTCAATCCATATATCAACCAGATAAAGATACAAACACTTAAGCAAAAGGGAGATGCATTAATCCTCAGAACATAGTACAAAACCCTTATCACCTAAATCATTCAGATCTGAAAACAATCATAACAATAAACACACCATAAGTAATAGATTGAGTTTTACACATATATCTACAACCTATACTAGTAAGAAAGAAACAAACAAGGACATGTGTTGAGTTAGTGGGCCCAACCAACCAACTTGTGCCTCCTGGTAAAATTAAATAATAGAGTTAATGGTGTAGAAAAATATTAAACCATAAAAATTGGCCCTTTTCCATTAAATATTTCACTAATATTAAATTACATAGAGCTCAGTCAAGATCTAGTGACCATTGGGAGCAATTTGGAAAATTAAAAAAACAACATACTCTTACAAAGACACTGCTAACTAAGAAATAAGACATGGCTAGCCTTATAGAATATTCAAAATGAAATAATAGGCTTCAAACCAGCTTGAACAAACACAAGACAAAATAAACATAGATCATAACAATCCTTAAGAGAAAATATATCTAGTTATGTTTGTGAGCTAATATGGGGAGACCATGAATTTGTTGTGAAAGAATTTGAACATTAGTCTCCTCACATCTTGGCTGCAGTTCAACTAAAACCTTGATAGGGTGTGTTGACCTATTCCTTTATTGAAACTTTGATAGGGTGTACAATGCGTCCACTCATCACGGGCCCACATGGTGAACTTTGTACCAAACAACCACACACATATACTCCTTTGTTTGTAGGAACCCATAAGGGGTGCAGAACCTACATACCCTCGTTAGCAACCCTTATAATGATAATTAAGCCTAAAATATGCATTTGAATGAAGGAGTTGTGGCATAATTAAACATTTACCTTTTACCTTTTAAATATTTGTCTATTAGCACACTTTTCCATTGTTGCATCAAAAGACGGGTGATGATGGAGAGTAGAAGGATCAAAATAGGAAAATAGGGCATTAAAGTGACAAAATTTCCTCAAATATTGGGCCTGACACCATAAATGACAAAGGGGGAAATCATTGGAGATGGGTTGTCATTGATTTCATAGGAAGTGTTGTGTAGGTCCTTGTTGGATGTGTTGTCAAAGGAAGTGTTGTGCAGGGCCTTGTTGGAAATGTGTTGCCATTGATTATCAAAGGAAGTATTGTGTTACTCTAGTGTCATTAATGTTTGCAAAAGAAATATTAGATGGATTTCTGCTCAAAATTGTGTAGTAGATGACCAAGAAGGGAACCAAGGTTAAACTCCAAATTTATAATGAAAAGGGTCAAGCCCCAAATTTGTTAAGGCTTACATAGATTTGCAAGTGCTTCATTGACTAGTCAAGATCAATGGTTCACAATCTACATCGAGTGGAAAGTAGCAAAATAATTTATGATGTGTGATCTACCTAATGGATCTAATATTTCATGGTCATAACATTGAACAATAGTTACTCCCATCTAGTGATTTTTTTTTTTTATTGTTTAACGAGGTTGAAAAACCTTGATGGATCCAACAATTGGTGTTACATGAGATCGATGATTGTGATGCACATCGTGTGATGAAAAACACTACATTTTAATGTTAAATATTATGTTTTCAAAGTCACAAGTAGCCCAATCAGGAGCCTAATAAAGAGGTTCATGACCCAAGACTAATGTGTTTAGCAAGGTTAATCCTATTGGGCATTGGGTTCTCTATTGATTGAGCGTCTTGGTATGATGTAAGCATAGGTCCATTATGACACAACAATAGTTGGTCCCATACTAGGGTACCGAGAACAAGATGATATATTATATAAACATTAGGCCATTATCTATGACATGACACAAATATGATGAGATAGAGATTATGTAATCACCAAGTGATGACAAGTGGTAATCCATGTGACATGAAAGATCATGAAGAGGAAATGTGGCACTCATTTTAGTGGATTTAAATGGTGAATAGGATGATTGGTATGTGACACATGGTAGGTAAATTCCAACACTTAGACCTATGGTAGGAACTAATTAGTTCCAACAGATGAAATGGCAGGAGAAGTGGCAGGTGACCTGGTAGATGACATACCAATATGGGTCCCCTATTGGGATACTAGAGTGTTGTGGTAGTTAGATGCATAATAAATGTGAGCATATGGTATGTGTTGTTCCTAGTATGTAAATTCTTGGTCATTGCACTAGGAATTGAGGGGCTAAGGTTTAGCATCCAAGGGTTGCAAGTCATTGACATAGATTTGATATAATGCAACCTCCCTGTATGATAGATCTTATGGTTACAATCCTCGGTCACAAGGTGTTAAGGGGAAACACTTGAAGGATAAGAGCCCTTGGATTATCACCACACCAGGACACTTGGTATTGGAGAATATTGGTTCTTTGGTATTCAATATGGATGGTAAAGGTTCTAACTACAACACTTTTGACAAGAGGACAAGGTCAGAGGCTTTGGTTGTGAAGGATTAAAGGGAGTATGTAGGTTCTTAATAACTTATGGTTTATGAGGTTGGAGAAAAGGGAGTTATCAATGAAATGCACCATACAAGTAATGAGGAAATAAGCTCAATGCCAACAAAAAATATGAATTCTATTGTTAAAGAGATGTACTTGTGCATGAGCAGTAGGAGAGAAATGTGTTAGATCTAGGCTAGAAAAGAGAGAGTGTGGTGTCTTATGTCTGATAGGAGTGTTGGTTAAGAGAGAGAAGAGATAATAGATGTGTTGTTAATATGTGAAAGAAATAACAAAGTAAGTTGTAGGATATTGTTAAGGGTGTGTAGTTAAGCCAAGCGGTAAGAGGAGTTGTGTGATCCAGTCATGTCATGATACCATAGGTAAATACATTGGTTTGATACCCATGGTAAAGGCTAGAATTACGGAAGATGCCACATTCTAGAAATGCATGTATAAACAATTGAAAGTGTTGATGAGATAGTGCATATGTGAAGGTAAGCAACTACAAATAATCAAGGAGAATTGTAAAAATCAATGAGTCTAAGAAACCTGTAGTGGACCAAGTGAATGTGGGGTAAGTAAATTTGAGCAAAGGAATCCTAAGTATATTGAACTAAAAACTATATTTTTGTGACAATGTTGAGTGTGAAGAGACAAAGAAAAAAATATATTATAATGAAGACCTGAGTTGGAGTAGAATGTTAAGTTGAAAGTTGTACAGAGGCCATATCAAAATTGAAATGTGTAGAAGGAATTTAATAGATTAGAAATATTCAAATTCATAACATAAAACAAAAAGGGGATTGTTGTCTCCTTCAAGTTGGTGCCTGTAAATTAGTGGATTGATATCTTCTTCATGTGGGTGTGTGTAAATCAGGGAATGGGTGTCGTCTTCTAGTTGGTGCCAATAAATTGATGTAATAGTAGGTTTGTGCCTAGAGTTATCTATAAAGAAGATTTTTTTTAGTGGTTTTCTCCTGTATGAGTTTCCATGTAAACTTTGAGTCTCCATATATATTTATTTTCATTTTCATTTATGGTGTTCTCATAAAAGACTTCAAAGATTTTTAAAATCTAGATATTATTGATTCAACACCCCCCCTTTCTTAATATCACTTTGTCTTCAAAACAAGATATATATTCAGGGAAGACTAAACCCTTCCAAATATTTACTTAGATCATTGTCCCATCATCTTAGATATGGACATAAAAGTGAGACCCAAAAGTTGGTCATTGAGATTTGAAGGTTTTAGCTAACACACCTACAATCTAGGAGAAAATCAAAGATTGGGGGCATGAAGTAGAAGTTATGGAATTATTTTCCATGTATCACCTCCAACAAAAGTTCAGGAACATTAAATGCCAACTTAAAAAATGGAATAAGAAATATTTTGGAGATATATTTCAAGAAAAGAATGGGCTAGAGGAAAAAATGTTTTTCAATCCAACTAGAAGCCATCCACCATGGCAAGTCATATGACTTAAATTAGGAGGAGGAAAAGCTTCTAACACAACTCAAAGAAAGAAGGAAATTGGAAGAGACATTATGGAAGAAAACATAGTATTACGAGGTTAAAATAAAAGGTCAAAGGACATCCTTATTCCATGAATCAATGATCCAACACCGATAGCACAATCACATTCTCTTTAAAAAATGGACGATGAGCTAGCTTTCTTCTATGAGGAATTATTAACAAATTTGAGAACAAATAGGGAGGAAGAAATCCAATGTATGCTTCAACACATTCCTTCCCTCATTTCTAGAGACTAAAAATAATCCTTATTAAGATGCATCTCCAAAGATGAAGTGGAAGAAAAAATCAAGGCAATGCCTAGAAATAAAGCACCATGACCAAATGGATTCACTACAATTTTTTCCAAGCTTGCTAGTAAACATTAAGTTAGGATCATTGACAAGTAGTAAAAGAATATAGAAGATCTTTCACCATCCTCCCAAATTTGAATGCCACTTTTCTCACCTTAACACCTAGAAAAGACAATGTTGAGGATACAAGTGGCTTGAGACACATTTCCTTGTGTAATGTAGTCTACAAATCCATTGAAAAAAGTGATAGCCAATCATATAAATCCAATTCTTCCTCACATGATTTATCTAGAAAAAACGAGCTATATGGAAAGGAGTCAAATTATTTATGGTATCATGGTGATGCATGAGGTCATTAACTCCTTAAAAATATCCAAGAAACCTATCATGTTGCTCAAACTTGACCTTTCCAAATCCTTTAATAGGGTCAATTGGTCTTACTTCTTCCAAACTCTCTCAACCTTTTATTTTGGTAATTATGGATCTCCTAGATCAAAGCACTGATGTCCCCTTACTTATTCTTTTTTCTCAGAAATGGATCCTAATTTAAACCATTCTTCACCTTACGAAGCATACGTTAAGGGTACCCTCTCTCCCCCTATATCTTGTCCTAGTTGTGGAGGGATTTGGACAAGTTCATAAAGTTGTAGTTTCTTAGTAGAAAGTTAAAGGTTTTTGACTATTTGGGGAAGACCTTCCCATTTATCACTAGCCATATGTTGATGATACAATGTGCATGGGATATCTAACAATTCAGGAAGTGTGAACCCTTCATAATGTTTTAGATGACATCTCCAAAGTCTTGAGTATGGATATTAATTGATTTAAATCTCATATATTATTTTTTAATAACCCTCTTGCTATGAAAAATCATATTGCTATATTCTTAGGATTAAAAAAGAGAAACATTCCTTTGAAATATTTGGGAGCCCTTTAGTAGATAGCTATATAAAATCCAAGTTGTGGATGGAACTATTAAGAAACTTTAGTAGCAAACTTGCCAATTAAACTTTCCATTGTCTTAACATAGCAAGTTGGCTTGTCCTTCTTAAATTGGTCTTCCATGCTCTCAGTTTTTATCTTCTCTTTGCAATGTTGGCTCCACGTTCCATCCTTTACTCAATCCACAACATCCAACAAAACATTTCTAGGGTGATCCTATGCAAGAAAGAAAATGGGAACTGGTTGTTTTGGATAAATTGTGCATGCCTAAACTTCATGGATGGTTGGGGCTATGGGATCTAACCAATTTTACTACCAGAATGGGCACCGAAATACATTCTTGTTAACTTTAGGGAGATGGAAACTTATATGGAATCATAAATATAGCATAATTGTGTCCCTCAAGTAATTTATGAGGTTCCCCTTCAATCAAGGAGGATCTTCAATTTAGAACCTAGCCAAGCATGTTATGCATATTATCCAACAACATCATCTTTGGGAAGTTAGAGATGGGTAATTAGCTTTATTCGGGGAGGATTCATGACAAAATATTCTAAATCTAAATGGAATACACGATCTCAAAGAGATTAGGACCCACATGCCAAGTAATGGTAATCACAAAGTAGCATATTACTGGAAATACACCAATTCACAAACACAATGGTAGAAATATCTCTCATAGGAAGCTTGACACCATAAGCCAAAAGAGAAACCATGATCATCCTTCTAGCATGATATACAAGTGCTCTTCCTTTCTATATCTAATTAAAATTAGACAGGGATATAAAAGTAGCGAATCATTCACAATTAAGGAGGCCTACAATTTGGCATTTGAATTTCCAAGAGCACCCGAAAGATACTATATGGAAATCGATTTATTGATAACACTTGTGGTTGAAAGTCTCATTATTTCTGTAGCTTTTAGTTCATGGGAAAAATATAGCATGGGTTAACTTTCTCAAATGTTAGTACATCAAACCATCATTTTGTTAACTCTGTAAATCGACTGCTGAAGGCTTTAAGTACTTGTTTAATTGTTTCCTTTACAATGTCACTATTTGGAATACGTCAAAAGTTTGCATGCACAATTTTGATTTCAATCCTAATAATATTCCCCTCACAATTTAACTCTATAGAAAGAAAATATTTCAAAATCCTATCCCTAATAGAATCTAGACCTTTCTTCCAGGGCTCCTTCTATGGGCCATATAGAAGAGATAAATCAATGGATATTTTAAAGTATCTACCTTCCCCATGGAATTCCATGGAATCTTATTAGGGATAACATTTTTGAATTGGTGGATGCTCAACATTGGGAAACACAAGATTATTGTGATATCAGTGAAGAAGTATTTATTCTTAAATCAGGGAACCTTTATCCAAAATATTTTGATTCGTTTGCTTCTTGTGCTTCCAACTTCACCTCAACTTAAATGCCTTGGCATCCTCCTTTGAAGGAATTCTTCAAGTTGAACTTCAATGGAACCTCCAAAGGTAATCTTAGAGATGAAAACTTTGTATGGGTCTTTCAAGATAATCATGGATCAATTATCTTCTTCTTTCATGGTCCCATGGGTGTCAATAGTAATAGTACTACATAACTCAAGTTTTAGAAGAGGGTCACAGGTTTCTACATGTGATTTCCTCATCTTTCTATTTATATTTCTTGGTTTCAATTTTTTATCTCCTCAGTGTTCCATAATCCTTGAGGAATATCCTAGACCCTCTAGATTTTATATGGCCTTTCTTTTGTTGGTTTTGGTCTTTGGATGTTGTTAAGACATTATTTTCTTTTGGGTTTTTCTGGATTAGCTGGCCCACCTAGTCTTCTTATTCAACTTACATCATTTTATTTATGCCTAATAAGATCAAATTTTTTCATGATCCCATGTTCATTTTCTCCCTCTCATGCCCAACCCTATTTCATTCATACCCTTTCTTCCTTTATGGGTGGGTTCTACCTTGACTTTGGTCTTTCACATATTAGTTTCCTCTAGTCGCCACATCCTCACCAAGATATTTGTGGTAGGAGAGGTGCAAATTATTTTCACAAGAAAGGTTGAAAGACAAATTGAACAAAAAAATAAGTTATACGTCATCCAATTCAAGAGGAAATTGAGCAATTTGAAAGAGAAATTGTAAGCGAACAACATTCACTAACTAAAATGAAGGTTCTAGCGAAGATTGTTGACAAGTTACATGATGTGAGCCGCACCCGAGGACATTATATGTATAATATGTATGTTTAATGGCACTTGAAGCTCTTTCTTAGAAGGGTCATGCCCGATAGGAATGAGAAAAAAGAATATATTATGTTCATGTTGGATTAGTGGCAACTCACTACGTGGACCATGGATCATAGGCTTGGACGTGTGGAGGCACATTTGGGAATCCCCTTAAACCCTAATTGCTCTCCTAGCAACAACAATAAGCCCATAGCCATAAAGGCCTTTGATTTTGTTAATTCTAAATGATGGTTTCTTTACAGTACAATGGTTTGAGTGGTCTTTCTCAAAAAAAAAATCCAGCTAGATAATGGCCCCAATGGCCTAGCCTTATAGTTTAGTTTTATAGGTATTATTTTAAACTAAATCAAACTTTTTATATGGATGATATGAAAATTTCAGTTCTATCGTTGTTCAATGTTTGCAGCTATTATTGGAAATTTGAAATAGAAATATTTAATTTACAAACAAAAAAACAACATGATTTTCCTTAAACAATAAAGTAGTAAAATTACAACATGACATCCATATTTCAGGTTTACTCTTCTAAATCAATAACTATTATTTCTATATTGTGTGCTTTAATTTTCTATTATGATTTTTATATCAATGGGTAGATATAAGCGAGTGATGTCTCTCACTAATATAATGGTTAATTGGTTGTGAGATGATGATGCTTCCTTATTTTATCTTCTCGTCCTCAATAAAACATACTTTGTGGTACCATGTGTGAAACAACAAAATTTAAATGCACCTAATGACATCTCAAAATTTGTTTTAAGATTATAAAATTTCTTCTCTTTTTTCTTTATTTTTAATTATGTCTTGATTTATTATGTTTTAAAAATTCATCCAATAAAAATAAAGCATATTGACATATTTAATGATTATCTTATGAATATGTTATGCAATTTTTTTTTGTAAAAATAGGAAAAAATATTTAAGAAGATTTTTTTTAACCGCAACTAGGAAATTTATATTAAGAAAATATTTGTGGTTGGGACATGTGGCTATATTACATCAAATATAACTTTATTATCTAAAGTTTGGTACATAAGTTTGTAGATCGGTCACTGTAAAAGCACCTAAAAGGAACATTATTGACTTATTTTTCTAGATACTCACAAGAGCTACATTCCAACATTTCTTACATTAATATATATTAGCATATTTGTTTTTACATAACAAGATACAAAATAAATACATTATTAAACTGGGTTTCGGGTCAAACTTCTTCTAATCACTAATTGAGATTCTCCAAAATATTTCTTCTTCTTCTTTCTTACTTTTTTTCTAGGATTCTTTTGAAGTAGGAGGAGTACTTGTTGATTCTTCTCGGATTAGATTACCTTGGACTAGTGATTTTTCTTGTTCTTTAGTTTCAACTTGTTCAACTTGGCCTACCCAACTTACCATTGGTTGGGGGCCTATATGTTTCTATATTTCACCTTCAAGTTCCAAAAGAGACGAAATGGAACATTCTTAGTTTTGATCCAATGACCTAAAGAGTGGGTAAACCCCCAAAGGTGAAGTGAAAAATTGGAGAGCATCACCTATACAACCATTGTATCCACAACCTCTATCAAAGGATTGAAAGAGGGAGACCAGGGCTTCATGCATAGGCATGCATTCCCCAAAACCACATACCAAAGTTACGAATCATATACTATCTTTGACAATGCAAAACTCAACAAAAAAAATTCCTTTGCAGTAGGGTGGATGAAGAATTATTGTTTAATCATTAGAATTCAATATTTCAAAATCTAGTTCATGAAAGTCTAGTAGCCAAGGCTAAAACTCATAAAAATAGCAAAGCAAGCTACCAGAATTGAGAAAATACACTCCTTCATTAGCCAAATGGGGATGGAAATAAATGAGGCTTCATGCCTCTATTTTGGTGCATGAAGCCCCATTTATTTCCATCCCCATTGGCTAATGGGGGTGGAAGATGTTTGTTGAGGCATGATGTAAAGGTACTAGCTAGGTGGAAGATCTTCCACCCCTATTGGCTTGATGATGCCTCAATATTTTTTTTGCAACATGACATATTTGAAAGGAAAAAACTCTACAAAAACAATTGATGAGATCATATGTAGGTTGTGCATTGGAAGGCACATAATAGGGAGGGCCACAACCTATATTGACATCTAAATAAGTCGTTGGAACTATAGATGCTAATGCTCTGACTATTCGTGATGTGGACAGAGCAAGGAATGGGGGGACAAGGTAACAACCTTGAGTAGTTAGTGTTAAACTTTAGTCATAAACACTAGGAAGAGGAGCTCCATCATCCTCTCCAACTAGATGATATCATTTATCAAAAATTATTTAAAAATAAGATTACGTGGTGGCTTTTTTATCTATTTAAAGACCATTTTCAAGTATTTACATGATGAGATGTAACTATCTTTTTGTTATTTTGTTTTGTTTTATTTTTATGTTTTGTTTCTTTCTTTAAAGTGTTTCACTTGTACTATATTTTTTTTACTTAAAATAATTGATTGTACCAAGAGGCCCTCTACATCTTAGTATGGGGGA
>APFE031161626.1:67032-94800 GCA_000404065.3 Pinus taeda | reverse complement strand
TTTTACATCAACTTTATATACAGAGAGAAACTAGTTGAAAGTTAAAAAAAAAACGGATAGCGAGAGAAATAAATTGAATGTATATAAAAAATTACTTTTTAATATGAAGTTAAGATGTAATTTCTTCACTGCTTAATATGGAGTTGATAAAAAATAACATTATTGATATTACATGATATGTAATTCCTTCTATGTTCAGTTTACATGTAATATTTAAAACAAAATAAATTATTAATAAAAATAATTTATTTGATGTTTCAATGTTCATATTAAATGACATTATATTAACTTTATATAGAGAAAAATAAAGTAATTTAAATTTGAAAAAATTCTTATATTGTCACTTTCGATAGGGAGATGTGTAATTCATTTTGTTCTTAATATGCAGTTGATATATAAGGTTTTAAAAATGTTAATAACAAAGAAAAATGTAAGGTGTGCTATAAATCAAATATTTCAATGTTCATGTAGAGTAAAAGATTTTAATATCAAACATGTATTTAGGGAGAGAAAGACTAAGAGAATTTTATTGGTACTTTCTAATTCAAGGTATGATAGAGATTTATAGTTCTTTCATTGTTTGATATGGATTTGATATATAACATTTAAAAAATTATTAATAATAAAAATAATTCAATGTGTGTGTGTGTTTGGAGAGAGAGAGAAAGTGAGAAAGAGAGAAAGAGAGATTTCTATTTCTAAAAAGGAATGAGGAGAATGTGAATCACAAATAAAATATTTCAATGTCAACTACATATATATTATATAAAACAAGTGAAAATAAAAATTTTCTTAAAGTTAAAACATTGTGTTTCTTTGTTTCTCAAAACCAACATAGATCCATCTAGTTCTGAATTTACCAAGAGATGAGAGGAAAGAAATATTTTGAGGTGCAAAACTTTCGTGAAGTTTTTCACTCAAAAATATATTTGCATGGACTTAATAGATTTGATCCCTCTAGGCGCTTGGTAGATCCACAGTTAGATGAATACGCGTTACTTCATATTTTCCAATATGTTATTTAATTAACATTATAATTCAAGTAACCTCAATGGGGGCGACTTTCTAGTTGTAGGAGTATTGTTGGATGGAGTGGCATCCCTAAAAAATTTCAATACCTTTTAATGTGGTGGAAGATGTTTGTTGAGGCACGAGTTAAGGGTACTAGTTGGGTTTAGTATTTAAAATTTTTGGTGATGGTGATGGAAAAGCGATGATGCAAGGGTTGTATGCATGAGGGTGAGGCCTGCTCCTCGTCCTTCGTTTTGGGGTATAAGTTCGTAATTTTTCTATTTCATTTTTCTCTTCTAGAGTGAAATTGTAAATCCTTCAAGTAGATAGAGTGGGATTGGGTGTCCAACTTTGGTTAGGTGAGATCATTGGCAATTGATAATTTGTTTCATTCTTTTGTGTTGGACTGGAGTTATTGTTTTGACATGCCTATCCCTTTATTGTTCTTTCTTGGTCTTTTAATGGCCACTCTCCTATTTTTATGGCATATGAGTATGTTTGTTGAATTGTGGGTAATTTGGCATAGTACCCATGGTGTTTGGCCTCTAGGGTTTTTTCTTATTTTTTTCTTATGTGTTGGGGTCCTTTTTTATTGTCTTGGTTCACACTGATCAATTTGGTCACAATCTTTTGCCTATTGCTAATGAGTTAGAGTTTTGGGTGTAGTCATAACCTTCTTGTCTTTTGATTTTGCTTTAACAAATATTGTTGCTCGTTGTGGGGCATGTCTATAGGCCGTAGGGTCATTAAAATTTGCTTGAATTTGATCTTATTGTTTAATATTTGGGGAATGATTTGGTATTTATTGGGTCTGGAATACACGATGGTGCTTCTTTCCCCTTTTTTAGTTTTACAAGAAGAGGTTCTTGTCTTTCTTTTTTTTCAGTGTTCTCTAGCTACTGCACTCATGCATGATAGGGCAAAGGATGAGCAATAGAAGAGGTGGAGGAGGAAATGTTGGCTCTAAAATAAGTCAAACTTTTTCCTATGATTCTATTGCCACTTTTTTTATGTTATCCCTTTGGAATTTTGAAAGGAAATTCTACTACTAGAAAATCAATAGTTTGATGATCACCCACATCACTCAGATTCAGAGGTGATAGGAGAGGATATGCAATGGGTACTAGACCCTGGAAGGCTCTGGAAAAAATGTCTTCATTTTATGAACTCTTCATCCTTGCACCAACAAATGGCCACTCTATTACAACTGATTTTCAAGGACAAACAAGTTGAGAATTACAACATATTTTCCTCATTGGAGGATGTCACACAAATGATTTGTAATATTAGGTTTTGTTTGGATAGTGAGGATTCTTGATTGATTCGTGTTGAAGGTTTCTTGGTGAGTTACTCTGCCTTCGGAGACCTCATTGACCCTCCTGCATACATCATGGACCCTCCAGATGATCAAGGGAAAACCCCTACCATAATTTCCTCATATTAAGATCAAGAATGGTGGGATTCTAAAGTTTTTACTGCCAACTATTTTTTTCAAATGCCCGCCCAAAACACAACACGGAATTTATGGTTGGAAGGGCTTGATCAAGATATTTCAAATTTTACCTTACCTGCTTGATCGAGATTTTTATGTGCATGATCGAGTTATTTAGGGCTTAAAAACAAAGTTTTAGCTCCTTTTCTGCATAGTTTTCTACAACACCATTTTGTAGGCTAACATACTTAAGGCAATATTTGTTCTTAAATGGTGGAGTTGATATGTTGGATTCGTGAAGGAATCCTCTATCCAATGAAATATGTGTTTGACATTTTCAAATTCATATGATATTTTTCATTAAATTTCTTTTAAACATTATGCTTGAAATTTTTTTGGATAGTTTCAAAGGGATTGAATGAAAAATCAATAGCATAAAATATACAAAAAGAAAAAAATTCAAAAAATATCACCATCTTCATTTACGAGTCCTCTTAAAAAGGGTACTCTTTGTTTTTTAATTGACTTAAATAGTAGAAGAAGATCGTATGTGAACGCATGTGTGTGAAAAATGGAATTCAAATATTAATTCACCAACTTAGAAAAATAATAAAAAATATAATTTTGGATAAAAAAGAAAAAGTTTCACTATCCATAACTTTACTCTCTTTATGTATATCATACTTAGATATATATATTTTAAAAATTATACATTTTAGACTAAATTATTGTATGTAATTCAAGGTAAAGTCAATTGTATAATTGTATTATTGTTGGATGTGATGGTGTCATTATTTTCGATGCTCAAAATCTGTCAAATTTAATCAAGTGTGTAACAGATTTTGCCTTTCGAACGACGAACGTGTCTATCGGTATATTTATTACACACTTAGCTCAGGGTAAAAAGCCAATTGTATTACCGTTGGATTTAGTGGTGTCATTCCTTCCATTGGTCAAATTTTATCGAATGTTTTAACTGATTTTGCCTTTGAATGGCATAAAGTCTTTTTGAAAAAATTATTTAATAATGTTTTTTATATTATATAAATTTTATACTTATCTCAATTTAAAGCCAAATGTATTATTGTTAAACGTGATGGTGTCATTTCTTCAATGATTGAGCTTATCGAAATTGTATAACATATTTTTGTATCATATAAATTTTATGCTTATCTCAAGTTAAAGTTAATTGTATTATTGTGGGATGTGATGGTGTTATTTTCAACCATCAAAGTTACATATTTTGTCTTTCAATAATATTAAAATTTATTAGATGCATTAGTTTTGTTTTTTCATAGATATTGGTATAGATCTTTTGTTTCTTTCTTTTTAAAATTGGAAAATAATTGATTTTTATTAATTTAAATATATATGTTATTTTATTTTTTTTAGAATAGATACTAATTTTTTATATTATTTTTTTTATAAAAAACTTTTATTAATAATTTATATTTTTGTTAATATTTTTATATAATATGTATAAGTTTCCCTGATTTTATATAATTAATATATATTTCTTATTTTAATATAATTTATTGAGCTAATATATATATTCATTTATAGTAATATGATGTTTTTTTATTATAATTTCAACGATATGACAAATTATATATAGATATAATATAATTTAGACATTAAATATAAGAGTAAAATATTAAAATTCTCATAATACATATGGTTATGTATATATGTGTATGTTTTTTTTTTTCATATGTTTTGTTTTATTATACATATATGTATGTGTGTGTGTGGACAACCCAGTGTACTTAGTAGATACAATAGTATTTCATGTAAACGATCTTCTGTCACACGAGTATGAGACCACCCCAATTGTGGATTAGACTGGTGGATCTATAATGTGGAAAGATTTGGTTGCTTGTTTTCCTTCATAGGTCAATAGATGATTTGGAGAGTAGGAAATAACTTCTATATTATATCTAATCATTTGGTGAGATCCCTCGATAATCAAGGTTTACTCACATTGGTAGATGTAAAAGCATAAAATCCACAAGTTTTGGGTTGTCACAAAAGGATAAAAAATCAATTAAAAGTTGGGATGAGTTGTTTCCTTGGCAAAGGAATGGTACAATTATGTCATTTTTCTTCAGAATGCTCAAATAGAAGCTCTTAATATAGGAGTTATTAGATGGCCATGGGATAAAACCTAGAAATTTAATGGACCTACCAAATGAAAATTAATATTGTGCCTTGCCTTAAATAGCAACCTCTTAATATGTGACAATGGCCTCAAGAGGGGTTGGTGTGGTCCCAATCAATGTCCCCTTTGTAATTATTGTTAGACTCATTTATAAACCTAAAATTGGACATAATATTTATATCAATCTGGACGTTCATAAACTCATAAGCACACTATAATATGTTATTGAGTTAAATTAGATTAGCTATCACTTCTAAGTTGGAGTAAAATTGGACTTCAAAACTAAAGGCTAATCCCAAAAAGCATAAAACAAAACTCTATTCTAATCACACATTCTTGAAATGTAAAACACACCTGCTCGGGTAAAAACCTTTATTTTCAATTGTACAAGATCCAAATTTTACAAAGTGAAAGGAATCCTGAAGGCCCAAACTTTTCCAAGGCAAACATATGACATCCTTTAAATCCAAGCAAATTAATTCTATGTGATTCCTAAGGCTTCAATTTTCAAAACAGACTGTTTTCTTGCTTCCTGTATGCACACATCACTGATCTTATAACTAATTTGTTTTTTAGAAAATTGAAAATACAAGCAATTATTTCATAACAATCAACATAAAACCCTTTTAAGCAACATAATTCTTATACTTAACAATATCCCCTAAGTATCTATGACCAAATTGTCAAGTTTCCTAAGTGATTCTCACTGAGTAAGTGGTCAAAATTTTGAGGGTTATTTCTGAGTGCAAGTTTGTGATACAATTTTCAATTGTTGCCCTAAAACATAAGCTTCCATACTCATAAATCCTTATCAAAACCAAACCAATTTTCAAAGGAGAATTTTGAGGGTTAAAATTGATTTTTTAAGAGGAGCAAACTGTGGTTTTCTGAGTGAATTTTATCAATAGAATAATACCACTGTAAAATATTCCCTATTGCTCATTGTTTGTTGTGTATACAATATTTCTTTTGATTTCTTTCACATATAATTCTTGGCTCAAACAAATGATTTTTGGAAATAGACAACACATACCTCTATATTTGCTATTTTACAAGTTGATTATTGGGATTTTAAGCACCGTGAATCTTCCCTTTAATTGTGAATTTGACTTCAAATTCTCCCTATCATCAAGTAATGAACTTTTCTTTTGAAATATCTCATTTACCCTTTCAAATTGAGGCTCCAATCCTTTTCTAAATTCATGCTTTGGGTGGTGTTCTGCATTGTACCATTTGATTTTACTTCTCTTTGTTTTGTTCAATTTTATTCATGCTTTTTGGTTGGGCATGAAATCATTATATTTTTCACTTGTAACCATACTTGACTCAAAATCTTTTATGATTATACTATCAATTTGAGTTTGGATTCATGATTTTTGAAGGTGGCATTCTATAATGACTTGATTCTATTGGTTTTAATGTAAGGCTACAAACTTCAACTTTTAAGCTAAGTTTCTCCTCACTTTATTTTCCTTCAAAATTTGAATTGGTTGTTTCGTGTTTTAGGAAAATTTCCCTTTAATCAATATGCAATATACAAAGCAAAAGGAGTCTCAATTTACAGTGTTATGAAAGAAACGAGGTTTTTTTTAAGAGTTTTAAAATAGAGTATTGATGATACTTCAAGAATGAGAAAAATATTTGAAAATATAACCCTTTTCTTATTGATGAGAGTAGTCCTTAGGTGGCATATGTAGACTATTTCTCCAAACAAGGCATTGCACCTTTTTTGAAAATAGGGGTATTATTTTTCAAACAAGGAATTCTCTATAGTTCATTTTCACTATGCTTTGTTAAGACCATTGGTGGGGATTTTTCCTTGTCAAGATCACACATCTTTTCTTTCTCATAAAATTCACTAAAAACACCTCAATTATGTCCCTTTGTCATATGGTGGCAGTGAGACAATTGCTTGTTTGACTAAATCAAAATTGAAACAAGTGTATCACAGCGAATTAACATGAAATTTTACCCTCAAACATGGATTTATTATGATCTTCTTTTACGCAATGGCTAAAGTCTAAAAACTACCTTGTAATTACACAATTTTTAATGTGAAAATAGATTTATATTTTGACCAACTTTTGATGATATCAATGTTGGACGTTCCTATCATTTGGAAGCTACTAAGGCATCCCCATAGTATCCATATCATCCTCCAACTTTTAGGTTTGGATTCTAAGTTGTGCTAGTGTTCAAACTAATGAGGTTTACATGGTCTTGAATTTCTTATAAAATCAACAATGGAATGGGAAAAATATGCTTTTGTTCTCATAATTCCACAAGGAATGAAAAATGGATGTATGGGATTATAAGAGCACGCGGTAAGAAAATGTATGAATACTCCCCCTAAAATAAAGGTGTTTTCCATTGTTGGAAAATATTTAATCAAGAGGGAAGGACATATGTGAAAGTAGCAAAAGGTATCAAAAGGAGAAAGAATATTTTCTAAATACACTTGTTTTAGTATTCAAGGAAATACTGATTAAAGATGAGAAAAAAACATACATGCACCTACCTGATAATTCCATGAGCTATGTATCTAATAGATCTTGTATTGCTTGCATATTTTGGCTGCTACTGCTAGACCATGGATATTGAAGTGAAATAATATGATTTTCTTCATCCTTCCTCCTAGTTGTATGAACGAAGGATAATATATGAAATTGGAACTTATGTACCCTCCTATTGTTGGAACTAAGCTATTGGTGCTAGAGTTGAATCTTGATTTATTGAAACACTATTTTAATTTGTTGTTAGTGTCATGAAACCATATAGTCTTCATTGAAATCCACCATGTAGCACAATTATTATCTATGTGAATAAGTTTGCTGAGGTCAAACATTAAAAGAAATTTTCAGATTACGGACCATTAAAGAATTTCCTTAACCGACATGAGACTACTTGCCATTAATGTCATTAAGATTCAATATGCACAAGTACATCTTACTAGGTACGAATAAATGAGTTGCATGTCGAGTAACATAGAAGATATGGAAAATAGGGACCATTAATGTATTCCCATTGTTTATTGGTAAGAAAACTTGCCATTAAGGCATGCAAGCCTCAAGGTACTAAAAAGGTCTTTAGTCTCGATCCCAAAATATTATGTGTTGAGGTTGATGGGTCAAGACTTGTTAGAGAGATGACCTTAATGAATACCCCATCATCTAACATGAGTACAAAATATCTATGTAGAGCAATGATTTGTAGGACCATAAATTAATTGTTTTCACTATCAAGCAAGTTTTATTTGGCACAAGGAAATGAAAATAAGGTAAATTAACATGGTAAGTGAGATGAATGACATTATTCATCGGTTAGGGGTGAATGCAGGTGAAACAAGAAAGTATTAAAACTTGTGAAGGGAAAATGGGTTGAAGTCATGATCTGGTAGTAGTTGGAAGATTAAAAGTTTAAGTTTGACTACAGAAACAATTGGAAATTTGGACTTCAAAATAGATGGATTGTTAAGCTTAGAGGGAAGAAACTGAATCAACATATTGTTGTCTTAGGGTCCTAGCCCAGGTTCAGAGTTACTTGTGCCAACCAACAAAACCCTACACTATTGGCCCTTTCGGAAGCAACCCACGTAGCACAGGTTGTAGTCTCACCCAAAGCAATATGGGGGGATGCAAGAACCAAGTTTCTACATCCAGGGACTAGTGTGATGTCTTCCAACACCTATGATCTTCCTCTGCGCAAATTGATATAATTCTAGGGCTCGTTACTATAAATCTGTTAAAACGGTCATCATACCTTTGCTAAGGTCCACAATCAACCCTTGTGAACCTTTAATAGTAAATTTACCTACTTACCCACATCAAAAAACAATCCTAAATTGGAGTTCATGAAGATCTACTTAATCCATTAGAAACATAAGAGAAATCACTAGAAACTTCATGGAAGTGCCTAAGCGTTCATTTCATACCTTATTACGACAAATTCAAGACATTCACACAATATTTAATCATTATTTCTTAAAACATGTCATTCATCGGCAATAGATAACATAAACAGATATGAACAAAAATACTCAATAATTCTTCGAAAAACTGCCTTTATTGATCTTTAATTCACTGATTACATACTCAAACTACCCTACACACATAGCTGCAGGGGTCTGCGCACCCAGCTGCAGACTCTACCTAGGCCTTCGTGCACTCAATTGTGGAGCCTTCCTTTCTCTACCTAAGCACAGGAAGCATGGCATTCCTACCTTAGCTCTTGCCCAAGACTCTTCAATGAACCCAATGCTCTATCTTTTCTTACTTGCCCTCCTTAAGACTCCCTAAGACTTCATCTATTTATATTATTTCTTTATACAATACCATGGTTCGCGGACCATGGGAGAATCCAAAAATCGACGAAAAATAAGGGGCTAATGCCCCTTTTAATCTATCTAACTGTGCACTCTACATCCACATTTTTTGGAGACTTTACATCTTCTACAAAATTTGTTACAAAAAAATGACTAATTAATTCCATTTTGCCCTTGGGGACCCGATCGCAACACATACCATGACATAATGGGCTTTTAAGAGGATTATTTTGGTGCAATGGCATGATGGATGTCATCTTGGCATAGGAATGAGCTTGAATTCTTCTTCTTTTGATGATTTACTTCATGTCATTTGCCTTGATCTTGATTCAACTTTTAGTAATGTTGAGTTATTGATTTTGTCGGTTGGAATCTAAAGGCAAGCTCGAAGGGCTTTGAGTATACCTCTGGAACGCGGACGGGCCCTGCGTTAACTTGGTATACTGTCATTTCCTTTTCATTCGCAACTTAGGGTATTAAATTATATTATTTTACACTTTGATTTGACTTGAATATTTTCATTTCATACTCTTATGTATGAATTTTTAATGCTTTATCTTGAAAAACACTCATCCATAGATTTCACCCCTTTGATCTTTCTGGGACCTACAAAAACTTAGCATTTATCTACAATACAATGTGAGATGATGTTGGAGGAGAGATGTAAAATTTATCTTCTTCCAATACATATTAAAAAAAAATACAACCAATGCATATAAATCAAATCCAAATAAAATAGATGAAGAAAAATGTATTTGTTTACCTACTAAGGAGTGGTGGCTAGCCTAGACCTCCCAACAATATTTTGTTCATAAAATATTCATTTTATGTCTAATTGGAGTGATTCAAAAGGAAAAATTAAATTGGATTAATATTTATATTTCAATTACAAACAATGTTTTAATTTGGTTTGAAATGGTGTGCTAAACATGATGAAGAACACCTTGCTTGATAGAGTTGTTTGTGAACTGTTTAGTTGACCACTGGTCACTATTTAGAGCATAATTTTTTCATTAAAGATTGGATCGATGTGATTCCAACTGGATATTAAATTGGATTTAGTTTTTTTATCTCCAATATCAACATGTTTATAATATTATTTGATTTGATATCACAAAAATTCCAATAAATGAACCTAGGAGGAAAAATTTTACTATGTTGATTTCAAGACATGTAGTCACCAATTGTGGCATAAACGTTTCACTAGACATCCAAATGAGATGATTCAACTTGTGGCTTAAAATATACTTGAAGATATATATCCCTTAGATACAGGTTTTGAAAAGAAGATTATTTGATATGCAAAATGTGTCGATGGATAGTTTAGATGTAGAATTGTCACAATGCATATTTTATGATAGGAAGTTAGTGATTTGAACATAACTTTTTAATATGATGATGTATTGAGGTGATTAAAATAGTGTTTTAAACTATATTCCAAAATATATCTCCCATACAAACATATTATAAAATTATCTCCATTAAATCCCTGAAATCATGATTTTACTAACTATGTCTTTGAATTTTCTGTTTGAGACCTAGTAACTATTTTAACCATATATTTTTCATTTGAGATCAAAATTGAAAAATTCAAAATGGGTTACAAAGTAAGTTTCAATTAATAATTTGTATAGATACATGTTTTAGGAATAAGCTCATATGGTCCTAAAAAATATCACTATTGAAGCTACATTTTTTCCATACAATCCTCTCAAAATAAGTATTTAGCAATGATTTGAATGATTATTCATGCAAGATTTAATCAATTTTATTATGAAAAAATACCCTTCATATTGTAATTTATTTATACTACCCTGTTCTATTTTATATAAAGAAGTTATTTCCTCAAGTATATGAGAATTTTCAATGCATCCATTTGTGTAACAGGATCATAAGTGAACTCATATCCAAATTTGAAAAACATACCTTAATGAATGCTTGGACATGAGAAATAATATTCTCATATAGATTTGATGCCAAGAAATGTTGAGAAATGGAGAGGTATTGTGGCCTAATGGCTATTGGAACCAAGTTTCAATGTGATCTTTGACTCCTTGCCTCTCATTTGATGTCGTGCCATAAATTTTTTCTTGTGAAAGTGATTAGTTCCTAGAAGCCTTGGTTGGAAAAATGCTCTGGAGCCTTGTAATGGCTTGGGTTGAGTTACTAATCCTATATCCTTGGTTGGAAAAATGCTCTGAAGCCCTAAAAAGCATTGGGTTGAGTTACTAGTCCTAGAGCCTTGGTTGGACAAATTCTCTAGAGCCCTTGGTGCATTGAGTTACTGGTCCTGGAGCCTTGGTTGGAAAAACACTCTAGAGCTCAGTAAAATTTGTGGGTTGAGTTACTATTACTAGAGCCTTGGTTGGATAAATGCTTTGGAGCCTGGTAGAAGCTATGGGTTGAGTTATAAGGCATGGGAGCTGGGTTGGAACAAACACTCTGCAACCCTGGAAGGCTGGGATAGAGACTGATCTAATGTTGGTTTTGTGATGTCTGACCGTGAGGTGGAATCACTATTTGATCGGTTATGGTGGATGGCCGCTGGAAGTCCTCGATGAGTTTTGATTGATGTTTTCTATGAGATCCCACATTCATGCTTGGAATATGGCACAAGGGTGAATGACTGAAGAGAGATTTGGCTCATGCATTCTATTGTCAAGCGGAACATGGAAGTCCCATCCCAGGTTTGGATTTTTCATCATTAATAAAAAATTATTTCTCTTTTTATCTCTCTAAGCACTATGATGGATTATATGTGATTTATATGGTTGTGATTTCATGGATAATTATGTCCCTGTTATGTTGATTATTTACATGTTTTATGACAGCAACCATGAGTGGCTATCATCGTTTTCGTACTTGTTATTGAATGATTAATGCATCTATGACCTAATGGATGAAATGGCAGCTAACTTGATAAAGAGACAATGCTTCATAGTGAATATCAAATAAGTATGAGACCCCTATGCTCAGATCTATTATTTACACCTGTAGGTTGCATATTTACTAAGTGTTTGACAAAATGTCTGTTATGACTAATAGGGGTCTAGTTAAGGTCTCGAACAAGTATTTGCTTTTGTACTATCATTTCCATGTTATTTTACTAATTTAGAGAGATGGTTCAATTCTGGGTAGTGACCTGGGCTCTGGGCCTGAAAAAGTGGCTCAAATCCTGGAGTCGCTAGCATAGCAATGAGAATTTGGGTCTTTGGTCACTTGCAGGAAATCCAGTGAGAGCAACTATAGGGTTACATTTGCATTCATGCCTTGTCATGGGAGCGACTTTGTGTTTAATTAATCTAAATGCTAGGTTAGCTCAGGGGTTGGGTACCTGGAGTGGTGTATTAGGTCCTTGGGGTCCTGAAGCACCTGAGGGAGGTCTGCATGTTGTATTTTTGTTGATTCCATTTCCTTAAGGCTACCTAGGAGGTTGAATCATATCCTGGTAGCCTCTCATCGCATGTTTACCCTAGTTGGCTAGTTGCTTGGGTAGATGTGGGAGGAGGATTTTGCATACATTGACTACATGGGTCTAATGAGTGAGAGTGTAGAGACTGAGCCATTCTCATTCAAGGAAGCAGTGCAGAAACCAATATGAGTTGATGCCAAGGTAGAGGATCGCGACTCCATTATCAGGGACAAGGCTTGGGAAGTTGTCCCAAAGATAGAGGACAAGTCAGTGGTAGCGTCCAGGTGGATCTACAAGGTGAAGCAAACAACATATGGTAGTGTCGAGAATCACAAGACCAAGTTTGTGGCCAAGGGTTCTCTCAGGTGGAGGGAATTGATTATGAGGAGACCTTTTCTTCAGTAGCAAGGTACTCTTCAATCATATCCATTCTAGCACTTTCAGTGCATATGGGATGGAAGATACATTAGATGGATGTGAAGAAAGCCTTCCTCAATAGAGTGATTGAGGAAGAGGTGTACATTGAGTAGATGGAAGGATTTGATACCTTTAATATAGAGTTGCATGAGTACAGACTAAAGCGAGTGTTGTATGTACTGAAACAAGCACCTTGTGCTTGGCACACTAGGATCGACAACTATTTCACTAGGTTAGGCTTCACCAAAAAAGAAGCAAATGAAAACCTTTATCATGTGGTTGAAGGCAAATTATTGATTATAGTATTATATATTGATGATTTAATTCTAACATGTGATGAGAAGTTGTTCAAATCTTGTAAAGAGGATCTTGCAAGAGAATTCAAGATGAAGGACCTAGGGCCCATGCATTATTTCCTTGGTATGGAAGTATGGCAAGGAGATGAGGAATTGTTTGTCTCTCAGGGAAAGTATTCCAATGAGTTAATGAAGAAGTTTCACATGGAGAGCACCAAACCCAGGGAGAGTCCCCTAGCAAGGGAACTGGAGGAAGGAAGATGTTACTTCAGGTGAAGTAGTGGAGGCTACTATTTACAGACAACTTGTAGGTTCACTTGTGTATTTGGTGAACACATGACTAGACCATTAGGGGAATTTTGAGGTCTAAAATAGGCCTCCTAAGGAAATTATAAAATAATAGTGGAAATAATAAAATAATATTAGCTTACATCATCAACATTTAGAGGGAAGAAAGAAAAAACTACTTTTTCAACTCATATTTTCAACTTATCTCCTTATGGGCTTACTCAAATTTCGAGCGGGAACACTCGCTAGATGCATAATTTGATTCCTCATCCAAGGAGTACCCATTTTGCATACTTCCAATGGACTTTGTTACTCGAAAAATGAGAAATACATGAAAAATGTGATTGTAATCATGTTTTTTCATGTAGCAGGGTTCATCGAAAGTATGCAACATGGGTACTCCTTGGACGAGGAATTGAATTTTTCATCAATGAGTACTCCCACTCGAAATTTGAGTAAAACCTTAAAGATATAAGTTGAAAATACAAGTTGAAAAATAGTTTTATTATTTTATTATTTTTTACCCCAAAAATGGTGAATCATTCCCCATGGTTGACATCATCATCTTGAATCCTATTGGTTCTTATAAAGTTTATTTTGGTTTTACATTTTTCTTAGGTGGCCCATTTTAGACCTCAAAAGTTCCCTAATGATGTGTTTTTTAGTTAACCAACTTAGTCAAGCAATGGTTAAGCCAACCAAATGGTACTGGAAAGCAACTAAACAGGTGTTGAGATACCTCTGAGGCACCACTTAGTTTGGTCTTTGGTACAAATGGATAGAGTGAGTGAAGCTGCAAGGCTTCAAAGATGCAGATTGGGTAGGGAGTCTATCAAAAAGAAATATCACACTAAGGGGAATCTTTAGTATTGGGTCAAGAATAGTTTCTTGGTACAGAAGGAAATAAAGATTAGTTGAACTCAGTTCATCAGAAGCATAGTACATGGCTACTAGTCAAGCAACTTGTGAGGTTATTTGATGAGGAAGATCCTTGTTGAATTATTTGGTTAGCAAATGGATCCTATAGTGATTTGCTATGATAATCAAAGTTGTATCAAACTCTATGAGAATCCAAATTTTTATGATTTGTCCAAGCATATCGACATCGAGTATCACCATCCACGAGATTGTGTGTAGAGGAGAATCATGTTGTTAGAGTACATTCCTATAGAGGAACAGGATGAAAACATCTTGACTAAGGAACTGTCAAGAGGAAAATTCGAGTTCCATAGAGGCAGAATTGGGGTATCTGATAATCCCTTTCTTGTTGAGAGGAGTGTTGAAAATCTTGATTTTATTTTCACTTGAATTAAATTAGGAGAGAAATTGTAATTCCACATCAGAAGACAACTTGTACAAGTTAAGTAAGTTAATTTGAATTATTTGGTTCAGTTAATTCGAGTTGAGGGTCTAACTTGAGTCATGTAGAGTGGTTCCCACTTTATAGGAGCCCTGGTTGAGTTTATTTTGAGTTGTAATTAATTAATTCAATTTAACTAAGTTAACGCCAACCAAACTAGTTCCAATTGATGGAGTAACTAGTATGAGGTCTAACAGTGGTGTGTTTCTTCATGTGTTCAACCAGTTAACTGATAATCAAACCATAAATAACTCATGCATGTGAGATCTGAGAGTTACCCAGTTGAGATTGGAGTTCAAGGGTAGTGTACTATCAATTGTATAATCATCTAGATAGTATAGGTGGTGCATGCAATCAGATGAAGGCCTATGATGGATTGCACAATTCTAATTGAGGAATTTTTCTAATTAATAGGGGCTAATTCCCAAGGAAACAAACCAAGGAAATAGGGACTTAAGCAAGCAGAAAATTGGTTAAGTACTGGCCAAGGCTTGTCTAGGAAGCTATGAGACAAATAGAGAGTGCATAGGTTTCTCAAACTTGAGAAAAGAATTGTAATCTTCTCATATGTTTTGACTAATGATGTAATACCCTCTTCCCACATCTACCCAAGCAATCGGCCAGCTAGGGTAAACATGTGATGATAGGCCATTATGATATGGTTTGACCTCCTATGTCACATTAAGGAAGTGGAATCGATGAAAACACACCATACAAACATCCATCATCATCAACAAAACCCTCAGAGGACAAGTCAACCATTCAAACATCCTGTCCCTGGGTCCCACTACTATTTTAGGTCTCTTGGGCCATAGTCACTCTCATGCTATAGGCAAGGGAGTGACCAAAAAACTAAATTCGCTCTCGCATGCCTACCTTCTAGTGATTGTGGACCAAAATTGTTAGTGTTGTGCCAGTGACCTCGGGATTTAAGCCACCTTTTTAGGCTCAAGGCCCAGGACACTACCCATAACTAATCCATCTCTTCAAATCACTAAAGAAGCATGGAAATGAAAGCACTAAAGAAAATACTTGTTCAAGACCTTGACTAGATCCCTACTAGCCATGACAGGCATTTCATCAAACATATCATCGACATGTAACCTACAGGTGTAAACCACAGAATTGAGTGTAGGGATCTCATACTTATCTAAGAATCGCTATGAACCATTGTTCCCTCATTCCATTTGTTGCATTATCATCTATTAGGTCATAGACACATTATCCATTCACATACAAGTAAAAACATGTTGAAGGCCATACATAATTGTTGTCATAAAATGTGCATATAACCAACATAATAGAAATAGAAATATAATAAACATGACAACCATCAAATCCATAAATACATTAGTACCTTTACACATGGAAATTAAGGCAAAGGATTTCTCATTAATGAATGCAATGAACCAACTAGAGATGGGACTACCATGTTCCACTCGACCATAGAATGGCTAAGGCAAATTTCTTTTTAGTCATTCACCCCTGTGCCATATTCCAAGCATGAATGTGGGATCTCATAGAAAAAATCAATCAAAACTCATCTAGGGCTTCTAGAGGCCATCCACCTTAACCCATAAAACAGTGATTCCACCTCACAGTCATACATCACAAAACCATCATCAGATTGGTTTCTATCCAAGCCTTTGAAGGCTCTAGAGTGTTTTTCCAACCAAGGCTCTAGATCTACTAACTCAACCCACAACTTTTATAGAGCTCCAGAGCATTTGTCGAAACAAGGATCCAAGACTAGTAACTCAACCCACCAAGGGCTCCAGAGAATTTGTCCAACCAAGGCTTCAGGACGAGTAAGTCAACCCAAGCTAGTATAGGGCACCAAAGCATTTGTCCAACCTGGGCTCCATGACTAGTAAATCAACCCAAGCTAAGGAAACATGAGAACCAACCAAAAAAGCAATGAAAGTAAACCCACAATCACCATGGCTATCCAAGAGATGGCAAGGCTAGGCAATCCACTGTCGATCTAGGCAATCCTCCATGCCAATGACAGATCAGAATCAAGAAACCACATACATATGCCATGCATGTCGAAACTAGTGATGATATCATACATGCAACTTGGTACCTATAAGAAAATCTAATGTAGTTGCTGATGTCGATGCCATCTTGCACTTTCTTGCTCTTCCTTTGCCTTCTTGCTTCAAAAATCTAAGTATGTTACACCCTTCAAGAGTGCTCCAAGAAAACTCTAAGTATCCAAAGTATGAGAGAAGAGAATAATGAGAGAGAGCTCCAACTCTGAACTGAAAAAAGGTTACCAACTAATCCTCAGAAGCCTTTTTATGAATGAGGCCTCTATTTTCTTCATTTTCCATTACTTTCCTTCATTTTCCTCTTCACATGCAACTTGTGACCTTTCACCTCCCTTTTCTCTTAATTTCCATTATTTTCATAAATAAATGTGCCAAAAATTCCTTTTAATTCCCTAGCCATTGCCTTTGCCAATTTCCTTAGCCATTAACAACCAAATGAACACCCCGTAGGATGCCTTGCCCAACATTCAACTTGGAATAAGTGTCCCATTCACCCATGGTTATTGTTTTTAACTTTATTACATGGAATTTTCACCAGGGTTGTTACAAAACCCTCCCCCTTGGGGGACACTATCCTTGGTGTTCAATCACACATATACCTCAGAAACCTGTTGAAAGAAGACATACTACTCATAGAGCTTTATAACATAGCTCGTTATGGTATTTACATCCATACACATGGGTACATATAGAAACAACATAAAAAATATTTCTGTACCAAAGCATATGCCAAATCATATACCAAGACATATATCAAAAATATACTAACACCATATCTAGGCATATATCAAAACATCATATAGCATATATCAACTATGATAAAGCATATATCAATTGCCATAGAGCATATACTAAAAAAACATAAGAAAATACTAAACCACCATAAAGCATGTACCAAGCCATCATAAGCAAATACTAAAGCACCATAAGCAAATACCAAGCCACCATAAGAAATCACCAAACCACCATATCAAAGTTGCTTTGCCTCAATCGGAAAACAAGGAAGGACACATAACCTACAACTGATCCGTCATCTCCCATGTAGCTTCATCGAGCCCAAAGTGCTTCTGTTGCACTTTAACTTGCTCTATTGCTTGGTTCCGGAGCATGAGCAACTTTTTTTGTAATATACACTGAGGCTTCGACTAGAATTCTCCATTTGGTTCCACCTATAATACAAACTATTCAATTACATGATCAAAGTATTTAACATACTTCTTAAGTAATGAGACATGGAAAACATTGTGGAATTTCATTGTTAGAGGCAGTGCAAGTCGATAAGCTATTAGCCCAATCCTCTTAATGATATTGAAGGGTCCACAAAACCATGGTGCCACCTTGGCACATGAGCTAATCTACAAGGAACTCTTCTTCGGTTTGATGCGCAAGTACACTTTTTCACCAACCTGGAACTCCTTTAATAACCTGTTCCTATCTGCATAACTCTTCTACATATCTTGGGCTTCCTTGAGATTCTTCTTGATCACTTCCATCTCCTATTCCATGTCTGCCAACATATCTGGTCCAATCAATACCATGCTAATCGGATCACTCCAACTAATGGGATTGTTACAACTCTGCCCATACAATGCCTCAAAAGGACTCATCCTTATTTACTCTTCCCACTTCCTCTGTTGATGCATTATATACATCCTCAACATGTCCTCTAATATCTTATTGACACTCTCTGTTTTTCCATCTGTTTGCGGATGATAAGCTGTGATGAAGGCCAACTTTGTGCCCAAACCTGCAAATAACTCCTTCCAAAACTTGGAAGTCAACTTCGCATCCCTTTCTGACAAAATCTTCTCAGAACATCATGTAGTCTAACCACATCTCAGATGAATATGTGTGCCACTTCACTAACTGCGAACGTAGACTTCACCAAAAACAAAGTGTGCAACCTTTGTTAACCTATCCACAATGACCATGACGGAATCATGTTGTGTCACTGTCTTTGGAAACCCTATGATGAAATCCATGGAAATGACCTTTCTTTTCCACTTTGGAATTGCGATCAGTTGTAGAATTCCACCTGGATGTTTCCACTTTGCATTCACTTCCTGACAATCAAAATAGCTTGCCACAATCTCTGCTACATCCCTTTTTAGATTTGGCCAATAGTAATATCTCCTCACCGCTGTGAGTGTCTTCTGATAACCTGGGTGACCTGAATATGGTTCCACATGAAACTCCCTCAGGATCACCTTCTTGAGCTCACTCCTATCTGGTACATATATCTTGTCTTAGAACCTGACCAATCCTTTTGTTGCAAGGCAATAGTCCAAGTCCTGTGCACCTGCACCTATACCATCACCTGCACCTGTATATGTTCTGTTGGAAATACTGAGAGGGGGGTGAATCAGTATTTCTTATTTTTTTAAATTGTTCTAGTGATTGCCAAAAGCATATATAGATATGTATATGTATACACAGAACACAGAAATCAACAATTGGAATTAATGCTTTTATTAAAACTCAAGATAGTGCAATGAAATAAATACAATATAAGTATATATCTGATTGTGAATAGTTTCCAAGCTCCAACTTGGACTTCAGTGAGGCTCCAACCTCCAGAGCACCAACTCTGTTTTGCAGTGGTTCTGCACTTAGGAACACCTACCCCTAATGACTTCAGTCCTGTTCAGTTCTGAGGCTCCAACCTCTTGGGCTCCAACCCAACCTTGGTATAAACTAGTATGCTGCTACACTCTATTTAGTTGAGGTTCTCTCACTCCTACTCTCCTCCATATGCTACTTCTACTGCCTCTACAGCCTCCGCTACTTCTGCTACCTCTACAGCCTCCGCTGCTTCTGCTGCCTCTTCTGCCTCTACTGCTTCTGCTACCTCACACTCTGGTTCTTCACCACAAAAACATCACGAACAATTCTCTGTTTTTACTACTTTATACATTCCCATGCATATGTCCATTCGTTTCTACTTACACTGCCTCTTAGGCTTCCTCCTCGGTCGTTGCAGCTTCCTTTGAACTGTGAAAGTTCACTGACTTTTTGGGTATACTTAGATTCATTAGACTTGTCCAAACAATCGACAGGAACACATCCTCCCAGTTTACTATAACAATGCTCCTTTTGGCAATGATTGTGGCATACACAGAGTTCTTTCAATTAAACGGAGATTTTTTGTCCCAATCGCAATCATAATTTCCATGATTCACCCCTTTTCACTAACGTTCAGCCTTCTGAACCGTCAGAATAGCCATCGTAAGCCTTTCAGCTTAAAACACCCTGCACAAGCTAGACATTCCATTGCACAGAGAATATGAGAAAAAACAGTCAAAATGACTAAAAGGTGAACTTCAGGAAATATTACAATCGCACCTATTCCTGTATCGGGTATGCGCTTAAATCGCAATCGACGATTCATGACTACCAGGGGTCCTTTACATATCGGACCCATGACTCCACCGATGGCCGATGGCCGATCCTCCACTGCTCCGATGGGTTGGATGCGATATGGTATTAAACCATAGTTAATATGCTTATTGGGTCCATAGCTTATTGCAGTCAGTGCTTCCAATGTGGCAAGGCTTTATGGCTTGCAATATGCGATGGATGCGATCATAGATTAAGTCATATTTGTAATGTGTGGCGGGTCTGTGTGGATATGCATCACAGTTGGGAGTTGCCCCTGGTGGAGGTCCAATGCAATATCGCTATCGGCAATTGCAATGGACCACTTGACAAATTGTAGCTCCCACTTCCGAAGTGCCGATGCAATACTCGCTATCGACGATCGAAAGTCACACAGGGTCAGGGCTCGACGTTAACGTAGACCCCTCATAGCGATGTGATGTGTCGAACTCGATACAGCTCAACACTCCCATGTATAGAGTTTCAAGTTCGCACTCCGCCTCCAATAGTGTTAAGCCTATGTAGATGGGCTTTCTGTCCACCGAGAGTGTTAAAGCATGCATACATGGGTTTTATGGCCCGATAATATAAATGTGTGTGTGTGTATATATATATATATATATAAGGTTCTTTGCCTCTGATAGTGTAAAAATGCATATGTATGATATATGTTGTCTGCATCCTCTGTTCTGCTCCTCTTTGCTCCTTTTGCTCCTCGAATATTGCCATATTGACATCAATGACAATCTGTGTCCAACAATCTCCCCCTTTGTTATTGATGGCAATATTCTTCTGCTCTCCCCCTTTGACATCAATGGCAAAGGAATGCATATGGACTCCCCCTGTCAAATTGCTCCCCATGTTCTGCTACATCTTTATGAATGAACTTGAGTGATGATAAAGAAATAACCCCCATCTTTTGATGCAGATGTTTGAATGCTTCTTGAGGAAGAGGTTTTGTGAAACTATCAGCTATCTACTCCTTAGTGCTGATATATTCTAAGATGATGTTTTGTTCAGCTACTTGCTCATGGAGGAAACGATACTTGATTGGTATGTGTTTGGTTCTTGAGTGCATCACTGGATTTTTGTTGAGACTGATAGCACTTGTGTTGTCACAATTGACGTTAATCGGTTGATCTGTACATATGTCGACATCTTTTAGAGCTTCCTTCATCCATAGTATCTGAGTACAATAGTCTACTGCAACAATATACTCAGCTTCGGCTATGGATAGTGACATGGATGACTGTTTTTTGCTGATCCATGATACTAAATAGTCTCCTAGGAAGAACACATTTCCACTAGTACTTTTCCTATCATCTATACTTCTAGCCCAATCAGCATCGGTGTATGTAGTGACAGTCAGTGTTGAGCTCTTTGGGTACCAAAGACTGAAATCAGAAGTTCCTTTCAGGTATCTGAGAATTCTTTTTATAGCTAATAAGTGGGATTGTTTGGGAGTAGATTGAAATATTCCCACCATTCCTACTGCTTGCATTATGTCTAGTCTTATAGCTATTAAGCATAGAAGGACTCCAATCATTGACCTGTAATGAGTTGCATCTACTAGAGGGGAGTCATCATCTTTGCTCAGTTTTCTATTTGTGGTCATAGGTGTGCTCATGGGTGTACAATCCTCCATTCCATATTTTTTGAGCATGTCTTTTAGATATTTTCTTTGATATATACACAATCCTGCTCTAGTTTGAGATACTTGAAGTCCAAGGAAGTGGGACAGCTCTCCTATCATTGACATCTCAAACTCTTTTGACATGCTTTGAGAAAATTCATGGCTTATTTCATCATTATTACTAGCAAAAATCGGATCATCAACATAAACAAGAGCAACTAGTAACTTACCTTCATTTGTCTTTATGTATATATTACTTCTAGCCACTCCCTTTTTTAAGCCTTTTTGTTGTAGGTAGTGATCCAATCTTGCATACCAAGCTCTAGGAGCATGTTTCAACCCATATAAAGCCTTTTTCAACTTACAAACTAAGTCCTTTCCTGCTGTTAGATCAAAACCTTCTAGCTGCTCCATTTAGACTTCCTCCTTGAGTTCCCCATTTAGAAATGTTGATTTCATGTCCATTAGATAGATTTTGAATTCTTTTGAGCAAGCAAATGCCAAGAACATCTTGATAGCTTCCATATGGGCCACTGGTGCAAATGTCTCTTCAAAGTCAATTCATTCAATTTGTGAATAGCCTTTGCAGACAAGTCTTGCCTTGTTTCTAATAACCTGTCCTTCCTCATTCATTTTCTTTTTGAACACCCATTTGGTTCCTATTATGTTTTTGTCCTTTGGATGAGGTACCAGCTCCCATGTCTTGTTCTTCTCAATTTGGGACATTTCTTCTTCCATGGATTTTACCCAATGACGATCCTTGCTTCTACAAATGTTTCTAGTTCTATCATAAATAGGAGGGCAATGGCTTTTATCTTTGGTGTGATTGTTATCCTTCTTTGGGTTTGTACACCATCATCTCTATTGCCAATGACTGCTCTTTTGGATGATGTCTTTGGACATACTTCATCTTTGAAGGGGTATTAAGTGGTTCTCTTTCCTCTTCTTCTTCTTCCTCATCTATTTCTCCTTCTTTAGGTTCTTCTTCTTCAACGAGAAAGTCATCTTCATGTTCTTCAATTTCCTTTTCTAGAAGATATTCATCAACCTTTACATCAATGCTTTCCACTATTTTCTTCATTCAATAATTGTAGCACTTGTAAACCTTGCTCCATGTAGAGTATCCAAGAAATATCCCTTCATCAACCCGAGAATCAAACTTTCTTGGTGAGCCATCATTTATTTTTATGAAGCACTTGCTTCCAAAGATCTTGAAGAACTTCACTGAAGCAAGTCTTCCTTTCCATAGCTCATAATAATTTTTTTCACAATTTGGTCTTAATTGAGTTCGATTCAATGTATAGACAGTTGTCCCAACTGCTTCTCTCGAGAATCTAGGCTGTAAGTCTGCTGCTAATAGCATTGTTCTTGCCATTTCTTGGACTATTCAATTTCTTATTTCAACTACCCCATTTTGCTGAGGTGTTCTAGCAGCAGAGAATTCCCTTTTAATTCCATGAATATTACAGAATTCACTAAATTCGTTTGATGTGAATTCTCCCCCTCGGTCTGTTCTGAGGCACTGAATTTTTGAATCTTTTTCATTTTCTACAAGGGCTTTTAGATTCTTGAAACAATCAAAAGTTTTAGATTTAAACTTTATAAAATATATCCACATCATTTTAGTATAATCATCAACAAATAACACAAAGTACCTTTCTCCTTGGAGTCCCTGTTTTCTAGTTGGCCCACACACATCAACATGGATGATCTCCAAGGGCTTCGATGTAGAGAGCTCCTTTGTCTTGTGGCTGGTTCTGGTCTTCTTTCCATGTTGACATGGACCACATACTCCTTGATTTGGTTTGAACAGCCTTGGGATGTCTCGTACAACTTTGATCTTGCTGATATTGATCAGATTTTCGAAGCTTGTATGTCCAAGTCGCTTGTGCCACACCTAACTCTCATATGTCTGACTGAAGTAGCATTTATTTTCTTGAATATTGTTCAGGATGTAAATGTTGTCTGATGTTCTCACCTCTTTTGCCACAAGTTCCCCTGAGGCGGAGTTCCTTATTTCACAGTCTTTGGTGTTGAAAACAACCTTATGTCCTTGATCACAGATTTGGCTGACACTTAGGAGGTTGTGTTTGAGTCCGTCAACTAGTAAAGCATCTTGAGCTTTTCCTTTTCCATTGATCATAGTAATTGTTCCTTTTCCTACAATTCTTCCAGATCCGCTTCCAAAGGACACATTCCCTTCCTTTTTGCTCAGTGAGACAAACTTCCTTCTGTCTCCTGTCATGTGTCTGGAGCACCCACTATCCACAAATCAATGGTTTCCATTATTTTGAGCATATAGAGTTAGGCCGCATTTATCCATGTTGGAGTTCTTGCTACTGGTCTTTCTTCCTTTGAGTGGGTATTCTTGTTCATAGTGTCCATTATTGTAGTATAAAGAGAAAATCAGATCAAATTTGGTCAAGGGATCAAATGAATTGAAGGTTTTGATTTGTCCCTACCTTTTGGGGGAATATGAGTTGATTATTTGGTCCTTTAGCTTTGTCTTTTCACTTCTGTGAGCCATACAATGTCTGGATTGATGACTGAAGTTTTTACAGTGAAAGCAGTGTCCAAGAAAGATGATTTTGTACCTGTTGAAGCAACCACGGTTTGAGTCGATTTCGTTCCTGGAAATTACTCCTCCCTCGTTCTTTGGATTTATGATGGGTCCTTGGTGGAGTACAGGTTTGTATTTGCTGGAGTGTAAATGATTCAACTCCACATTCTTCTTTGGAGTAATTCTCTCTTCATTCTTAGGATCTGGGATGCACTTTTGATAACATACCTTTTCATCTTTTGGATTGTAGTAAAGTGCATCAGAATAGCTTTTCACACTATTCTTAGTGCTTGAGGATTCTCCTTTGAAACCTATTCCAGACTTGTCATGTTGAGGTTTTTTATTTTTCAGAATAGTCTCAAGTATTTGAGAGCTGTTTACAACCTTTTTTAATTTGCTCCAACTCCTTTCTCAGAGACACTATTTCGGCCTCACGTTCTTCACAAATCTCTTCTTTTTATTTAAGCTTTTCTTCCAAGAGATCTTCTATCCTTCTTATTTCCTCGTTTTCCACTTTGAGAGAAATTATGTTGTTTCATAGTTTCTCATTTTCTTCAATGGCGCTTACTAACAGTTCATCTACATTTCCTTCCGGCCCTGAGTCATCATCATCTGCGAGTGCCATGAATAATGTTTCTTGGTTTTCATCATGATCACTTCCTCGTCTGATTTCTTTTTTATGACCATAAACTCATCCTCATCAGACTCATCTTGCTTGGAGAAGAAGCTTTTCTTATTGAACCCTTTCTTTTTGTGTGCCATTCTTTTAGAATTTCATTCATCATCACTGTCATGTTTATGAGGACATCTTGCTGCATAATGACCAAATTTACCACATTTAAAATAGATAAGAGGATACTTGCCTTTAAGCTTAGATACTCTCTTCAGCTTTCGTACAAATTGAGCCAATTCGGATTCCACATCTGGCTCATCACTACAGTCACTCCTTTCTTTCCCCTTCTTTGACTTTGAGGCCTTGAATGTTGCATCTTTGGAGCTTGGGCCACCTTTCCTCATTTCATAGGCAATGAGAATTCCATGGATTTCATCCATTTTGAGGGTATCTAGATCCTTTGCTTCTTCTATAGCACTTATTTTGGAGTCAAATATGTCTGGAAGACACCTTAATACCTTTTGAACAATGGTACTTTCTTCATTTTTTCGTCCAATCCTTTTAGAGAATTTACCACTTCAACTACACAGAGGAGGTATGCTGCAATATCTTCTTCATCTTCCATCCTCAAACTTTCAAATTGTCTTCTGTGAGTTTGGAGCTTTTCCTTTTTGACTTTTGAGTCTCCATCAGACAAGCTAACTAGCTTCTCCCACATTTCTTTGGCAAAGGTACAATGCATGACTTTTGTAAACTTGGAATCAGTGATTCCACTAGTTATGGAGTTCAAGGCCTTTGCATTTGCGATGTAGGATTTCCTCTCATCTGGGTCTGTTGGAAGAGTGGAAGTTGTTTGGTATTCATTTTGAACAAAATGCCAGACTTCAGGTCCAAGGGACATTAAGTAGTAGGTCATTCTTTTCTTCCAGAAACCAAAGTTAGTGCCATCGAACAAAGGAGGTCTTCCTGATGCTTCAAGATTTCTCATCATGGTTGCGGATCCTTATTCAAGCTATTAGGCTAGTATGAAGAAGCCGGCTCTGATACCAATTGTTGGAAATACTGAGAGGGGGATGAATCAGTATTTCTTATTTTTTTTAATTGTTCCAGTGATTTCCAAAAGCATATATAGATATGAATATGTACACATAGAACACAGAAATCAACAGTTGGAATTAATGCTTTTATTAAAACTTAGGATAGTGCAATGAAATAAATACAATATAAGTATATATCTAATTGTGAATAGTTGCCAAGATCCAACTTAGACTTCGGTGAGGCTCCAACCTCCAAATCACCAGCTCTATTTTGCAATGGTTCTACACTTAGGAGCACCTACCCCCAACGACTTTAGTCCTGTTCAATTTTGAGGCTCCAACCTCTTGGGATCCAACCCAACCTTGGTATAAATTGGTATGCTGATACACTCGATTCAGTTGGTGTTCTCCCACTCCTCCTCTCCTGCCTCTGCTGCTTTTGCTACCTCTACAGCCTCTGCTGCTTCTGCTGCCTCTTCTGCCTCTGCTACCTCACACTCTGGTTCTTCACCACAACAACAGCACGAACAGTTCTATGTTTTTACTGTTCTATACATTCCCATGCCTCTGTCAATTCGTTTCTGCTTACACCACCTCTTAGGCTTCCTCCTCAGTCGCTATGGCTTCCTCTACGCTGTGAAAGTTCACTGACTTTCTAGGGATATGTAGATTCATTAGACTGTTCCAAATGATCCACAGAGAACACATCCTCCCGGTTTACCATAACAATGCTCCTTTTGGCAATGATTGCGGAATACACAGAGTACTTTCAATTAAACGAAGATGTTTTGTCCTGATCGCAATCATAATTGCCATTATTCACCCCTTTTCACTGACGTTCAGCCTTCTGAACCGTTGGAACAGCCATCGTAAGCCTTTCGGCTTAAAACACCCCGTGGAACCTAGACATTCCATTACACAGAGAATATGAGAAAAAAAGTCAAACAGACTAAAAGGCGGAATTCAGGAAATATTACAATCGCACCTACTCTTGTATCGGGTCTGCGCTTAAATCGCAATCGGCGATTCGTAACTCTTGGGGGTCCTTTATATATCGGACCCATGACTCCATTGATGGCTGACGGCCAATCCTCCACTACTGCGATGGATTGGATGCGATATGGTATTAAACCATAGTTAATATGCCCGTCGGGTCCACAACCTATCGTAGTCGGTGCTTCCAATGTGGCAAGGCTTTATCCCTTGCAATATGCAATGGATAGGATCATAGATTAAGTCATATTTGTAATGTGCGATGGGTCCACATGGATATGCATTGCAGTTGGGAGTTTACCCTAGCGGAGGTCCGATGCGATATCACTATCGGTGATCATAATGGACAGCTTGACATATTGTAGCTCCCACTTTCGAAGTGCTGATGTGATACTCACTATTAGCGATCGAAAGTCACACGGGGTCAAGGCTTGACATTAACGTAGACCCCTCATAGCAATGTGATGTGCTAGACCTTATACAACTCAACACTCCCATGTATAGAGTTTCAAGTCCGCAATCCGCCTTCGTCTTGTGGGATTTGCTCCCCTAGGGCTTTTGGGTGGAAACCCTAGCAGACTGAAAGTTGTCTAAACAGAGAAACACACATTCAAATAGCCATTACGCTATAATAAGCAAATTCTAAAGTAAGAAGGGCATACGTCAGGTCCTACTTTCGAGAAGTTCCTCAAGGGTCCAAACCCTTCTTCAAGTCCCTTTCGCTCCTTTGTCCTGCAAAACAAACAATTCCAAAGAATGCAGTAGTATATGGACAAAGACTTATACAAAAATCATCTTTATGTTATAA
>APFE031161626.1:1519-67012 GCA_000404065.3 Pinus taeda | reverse complement strand
TTATAAAAGAAGGAAGTTAGTTATGAACTTTAAACAACCATTCATACATGAAATTCAAACATGAACATCATAAACATAAAGAAGAAGCATATCGGGAACCAAGACGTGTTTCTTTATGATAGACAAATAGAATGTACAAAAGGAGTAATATCACCTGAGTAACCTTTCGCAGGCTCCAAGCAAAGCTTCCTTCCGGATCCATCCAGCCTCAAGCCTCTAGAATATCTCCTTCCAAGACTCACTCCATGATGCCATAACTAGTGGATGAACATCAAATCACAAGGAAACAAGGGTTTCCTGTACAAATGGGGGAAGTGCAAAAGGTACAAGGGTCTTCAGACCTGGTCAGGGGAAAAATATCAGTATAGTAACCTTTCTCTCTCTTCTCTCCTCCTTTAGGCCTTCCCTTTGATGTCTTTTTATACCAATCCCAAATTAGTTTTTTAGTTAGGAATTGGTTGGGAACAGTTGGGCCATGGGCACTAACAGGTGACCAACAGGTAAAACCCACGATCTCCACCCGAAAATAAGGAGTTTTATAATTTTTTAAGTGTTTTAATACATATACGTGGGTTGGGTATATGCAGACCCGCGTATACACGCGTTTAACTCAGGGCAATGTCGCGTACAGGGAATAAAACACTGTTTTTTAAATTTGGGACCAGGTCTAGAAGGAGGGGTTGCCCTAGGCCATGAGTGCAGCATCAAAAACCATAATACTGAGATTTGGAGCTATAACAGATGCCCCCTAATATATGAGGTCATAAGGGGAACATGATGGCCGAAATATATTAAGCAAGTACATGGAAAGGAAATCTGCCAAAAACCGAGGAGTACTTCACCAGAATTCAGCCTGCCAAGCCACAAAAGGAGATCAGAAAGAAACATCGTCTGAGGTGGGCATACCCATGCTCAGAGAAAGCACAGCATGTCCGCATATCAAGTACAAGCGGATCCACTAAGTATACAAGTATAAATGACTAGAAAATACATAATGGATCATCTGATCATGATCGAACAAGTACATGTCTGAATATCACATATAAAAATATCAATAATGCTGAGAAATACAACAGATCACTAATATCAAAGACTGATCCCAAAAGGTACCAACTGAACATGATGGAAAAGGATGGTACTACACTACAAACTTAGGTGCCAGCATATAGAATGTCACCGTGACTGAGTGCAACATATAAGGTGGAATGGTATCAACTAGGAGCAACAGGAGCAACTGTCAAGTGAACCAATGAATACTGATACAACCTGAGCTCTTCACCGACCGCCGTGGTACATTTCTACACCATGGGAATAAATGATTTGAAGTCGACCATGTGAGAAATCGTTCGATTATCAGTCATTGATGTATACTGTTAACAAAGGCGAGACTACTCACCGATAATGATAATGAGCATCAAGGTACCCAGTACAAACCAAAAAGTGTGAATAAATGAGCTAGAGTCGAACGCCTGTAAGAATCTATCGATCAGGAGACAATGATGGTTTCCCACTGTCGATAGTGAAGGATCTGCCACTAATGACTACAAACCCCAAGGTACTGCCAAATGGACTCTAGATATTTTCCCCAGAGCAATGAGTCAGAGTCGATAGGGAAAGATCCGCTAGAAGGAAGGCATTAAGGCATCCTTCATCAATCTAGCGCGAGTGTAACCCATAGGCCAATAATGTGGAAGGAATCAGACGAAAGAGATGTAGTAACCAAACTAAAGTACGTTTCCGGCGTACACAAGATGTGGCTAGCGCACGGCAGAAACCCTCTTAACCAACCAATAATGAAAGCTGACACAGAGGCGAGGTATCCACCAATAGGGCCAAATGGAAACCAAGGTACTGCATGAATCCCAATGTGTGATAATGTAAGCTGACGTCGAACACAAGGGAAACCACTCAGTCAAAGACCCATGATACCGATCGATGCTGAGCACAAGGTAACCTATCAATAATTAAAATAGGGCTAGGGTACAGCTCTAGGCCTGCCCTCAGAGCAAGATGTCGTCATCGATAAGGACAAGACCCGCCAGCAAGAATTCAAAGGAGACCTTCTCAAACCGGCACGAGTAAAGGACCAATATAACTGATGTGATGATAGACATGACGCTGACAACTAGGATGACCGACTGAAAAATGAGTCAAGAGACACTGCAAAGAGGCCGACTCAGGCTAACTTCCCTTCAACAAAAGCATGACTCAATATGACTATATGGCAGCATATGATGAATCTGTATAAGTTCGTCCTGCAGGAGGCACGAACGAACCCTCCATATGATTGGAAGAGATAACCAATCGGGGGAGAACTGACTCAATAACAAGGTTAAGGCGTAGCTAAGTCAAACTAAATCCCACCCACACAGAGGAGACTTTGTTTTGAGTGCTTTGTTCAAGGGCGACATGACTGACTCTAGCTACCAATAATAAATGGAAATACTGTCCCGTTCCCGCTCTTTTTGGAATATTTATTTTTTTTTGTCTTTTTCTGTTAAGCTCGGAAAAAAATAAAAGAATGCTATGGTATAGTGGAAAGAATGAGTGTCGATGAAACATATGATCTAGTTCCTGGGAGTGGAACAATCCTGTGCTCAATGTAGGGAGGCGAAAACTGGTCAGTGACACTCAAAGGTATGTTCCTTCCACGGGTCAAGGTGTGTCAAGTTGCAGAAGTAAAAGGTATGCAAGGTTGATTTTGCAATTGTCATGGTCAAAAGTTGGCTTAAACATGAGTCCAAGTGAAGCCGACTCTAGGCCAAAAGGTGCAAATAGTCAACATGCAATGGAGTAGTACAACTCAACAGAAAGGAGCCTCTAGGGTATAAGGCCAGAACAAAGCGAAGAAGCTAAGAAGAATGAGTCTTCGACGCATAAGTCATGGCGGGACTACAGAGGACTCCTGAGCCTAAGGACAAAAAATCAGCATGAGTGCCAAGTGACAACAAGGTACTAACTAGGGCACCCATGATAAGGTAGGCTCTACCACACAAGTCATGGTACTTCTAAGGAATGAGAAGGTTCCGCACCATAACTTGGTGGGGTCGATCCTAAGGCCAAAATGGGAAAGGAAACTGATAAGTGCACAATGTAGGTGGAAAAACCTAACGTATATGCCAGTTTCGATAACCAATACCTATCAGAATGGACCAACCATAAACTTCCAAAGGATAAATCTTCCAAGTTCTGTATACATAAATAGGAACACTAGACAAGAAGTTAATACATCCCACATATGAACTTCATATAAGATCTTGTGTTATAGAATACAAAACTTGAAAATGCGTACCTTATATATACAATATGGTACAGGGAACCACCTAACCTTGCGGCTTACACATAATAGTTCTGCTGAACAAACCCCTTGTAGGGCTCAGGCCAACGACTCCTTTGGTAGTCAAAACTCATGGCTTCAAAGAGTTCCTCCTGTGAAGGCAAAACAAGTTCTAAGAAATCATGAGAACTACAAGGATCAACAGAAGGAATTAAGGGGTCCGACGTCCCTATAGGAAGAATCTCTCGGTCAACTGTCGAGACCAAGTCCCAAGAAGGAGAATAATAGGTCAAAAGATCCTTCTTAGAAGCGATTGAACACTGAGGATTGAATGCCACATAATTGACCCGAGGCGGGGTAGAGTCTACTTGAACACTTGGAACAAACCAAGGGACATTCTGCAGTAAATTCGAATTAGGGTGGTGATTATCAAATGCAAGCTTATCAATAGTGACAATATTCCTGTTATGAGGAAAGCACATTACTCGAAAGAGTGAAGACACGACAACATTCATAGCATAGACATAATCACGCCCAAGTAGCATATTAAAGTTTAAAGGGCTATCAACCACCATCATATCATTTAAGACAGTCTTCCCACCTAAAGTGATAGGCAATTGAGGAAGAACACCCATAGATTCACCAAGTATTCTATCATAGGCTAACAACTGACTCTAAGCTGTCAAAAACTTTGGGGAACCCAAAGCTTTCCAAGTCAAAGAGGATATAATACTTGCGGAGGATCCTTCATCCACCATACATCGATAGACATTTGTGGAATTAACTCTGACCTTTATTTGGAAAGGTGCAGCAGAAGGAAGACGAGGCTCAACAAGACTATCCCAATCAAAGGAAACACTCTTAGAACTTGGAGGGGGAACATTCGAAGAAACCGGAATGCCCCCTATACCAGAAGACTCTCTACTAGAAATTAAGCAGACTCTTTTGTTAGGCGCTTCACCCCCCAAAAGAGGAGTGTAATTGGCCAGCAATTGCACTGGCTCAGCCACCTTATCAACCAATGGTTGATGGGATTGACGAGAAACCATATCAGATGTAGGAGTAGAAGAACTTTCAAACTCAGACCATATCCTTTGGACCTCTGGAATGCCAGGGCATAAATGAGTAAGATGGTCTGCCTTGCATATCTTATAAGGGAACTTAGGTTTAAAACTTCTACGTCCAGGTTTCTTATCAACCTCGATTCCGCCAACATGACTAGCAGTGGTTTGCGGAGAGTCTTGAATATGACTTGCAGTGACTAGACTTGTGCCCCCAGCATGACTAGCAGTGGCTGAAGGTCCATCTCCAACATGACGAGCAGAGGTTGAAGACTCATCTTCCACATGACTAGCAGAGGTTGAAGATGAAGTGCTAGTATGACTTGCAGTGACTAGATTTGTGCCCCCAACATGACTTGCAGCGGCTGAAGGCCCATCTCCAACATGACTAGAAGAGGTTGGAGATGAAGTGCTAGTATTATTCTTCTTCTTTGACTTCCTCTTTCTCCTCTTTTTATATTTCTTATTACAAGAAGGAGGGGAAAAAGGAATCCCAGATTTCTCTTTGAAAGAAGATGAAAAATTAGCACCCATGTGATGCCCTTGACAAAAAGCATTAAACTGAGAGGCTTCAAGAGCATTCAGAATATTCGGAGTGGACCACAGCCAAATGAGCAGTCCAACATTCAACCTAGGAATATTCAAAGTGGCCATCAAGGGAGTACCAACGTTTCCAAAGAAAGGAAAAGCACAAGGATCCCCTTTTGGAAGGGTACCTTGGTTGGTTTCCATAGGAATATTGGCCATATCTAACTGATTCTCAAACCCTTCCCTTACGGGAATGTAGAAATGACTTTTCAAGGAATATAAACACACAATCAAGACCTTTTGCCCTTGAGGAGGCAACTCCACAACTTCCGGAAGAACGACCAAAAGTCTTTGAAGATCGGCAGAGTGGTAATTCAGTTGCTCAGAATATCAAATCCAAAAGTGACTAGACAAAAATAACTAAAGCAAACTATATACAAGGAGCAAAGAGCACTCACTATAAAGTCCCTAAAAGTAGTCAGCCAGTCAAACAACTTCCAAGTATTTCCGCTTCGGGTGTTGAGGACCGGACACCAAAATACAAGAAAGTGGAGTAAGGGGCCTTCCAAAGATAGTCTAGGATAATGACGGCCCAACCCTATCAGCGAACGTTACAGAGGAAGTTATGCTGACCTCCTAACAATAGCCTGCGCCGGTGCAAGCCCCCAAGCTTCACAAGGGTGCCCTCCAGTAGTACTGTCAAGAGTGATGCAACATCGACCTTAGGTGCCACGGGATTCCCCTCCGTAGCCACCTATGTAGATCCATAGGAGTAGCAACTATGGATACCAACTCGTTGTAGAAGCCAGGTAGAATAGTCATGAGGTAAGATCGGACAAGTAGGAGAGGGGGTATCTCTCTTCCCTGTCTTCAAAAACCCTCGTGCTTAACTCCCAGATCCGGAGCTTTCCTGGTCTTCCTCACGCTATTGGATTTGCACTCTCTATTTAGACTCCTATGTTTGACAATTCAAATGGCCTTGGAGAGCTAACTCTCCACTCGCCTAATCCAAGGCCCTAAAATCCTAAAACTTGTTGGTGTATATAACTTAAAAGAAAAAGTTCTAGTGAATTTTAGTTAGTGCTTGATTTTAAAGGGGCTGTTCTTTAAGTCAAGGGATAAGCGGAAGTGAAACTTGATGATGTGTGTATGACTCAACCAAAAAATCAAAGAAAAAGTAACTACGTGAATGCAATCATTTTTCTTTCGATGAAAAGAGTACTCTACATGGGTTGTAGGAAACACTTAGAAAGCAAAACCTTTTTCTTTTCTTTTTTGGCAACACACTTCAGACACGCAAAAACCAAAGGAATTGCTAATGCTTTAACGATGCAAACTAATGCAAAGTATAGTGAAGATGCAAGAATTCAAGATTTCTCTAAAGCAAGAAATGAAAGTAACTTGTTTATCAAATTTTAATTTGCCACTTAAAATGTCTAGATGGAATATGAGACGTTACCATTCATTTCGTCTAAACACTAAAAAAAAAACTCAAGACAAACATAAAGCACTTTCACTCACCAAAAGGAAACCAAATGAAAAGCAAGTTCAAGAAAGCAAAACAAAAACTTTTCAAAAAGTTCTCTTCAAAGTAGCAACAAGAAAGTCTTTTTTAAAATGCTCTCAACAAAAACTGAAACTTTGTGATTGAAACAATAAGCAAAAGACACTTTTGCAAGTTGACACCATACAATGAATGAAAACTCAACAAAAACAAATGTGTTTAAAAATGCTTTTTAACAATCGAAAGCAGCAATGAAAGCGTTGGTAACAAAGACCAAAAAAGATCAAAAAGACAATTTCAAGAAAGCATCCATTGACAACATTGATGAAACAAAGAAGTAGATGGTCACAAAAAGCGATTTTGTCAAGCAAACAAAAAGTCACCAAAAGCAAAATTCAACACAAAGATTGATAACAATCTTTCTGCTCTGATAAATCAGAGCAACCAAGATTCCAAACAAGAAATCTTGTGTGCTTTTAGCAAAAAGAAGATGACGCTTGCAAACACAAAACAAGACCAGTACTCCCTATAATCAGAGAGAAATCAGAGTAAGATGCTTGTTGTAAAACAAACAAATGATACTAACAAAAATGACTGTTTCAAACTGAATTAAACCACCAGACAAACTTCAGAGACACAAAAATTTATAAATCTTGAAAGTTGCAAGATATAAGCAACTGTACTTAAGTGCAGATTGCGTGTATATGCGACTGTGCCTGAGGAAACCTGCGTATACGCGGGTTTACTTCAGGAAACAAGCGTTTATATGCTTCTGTAACTAAGGAAAACAACGCATATGAAATATTTCAAGAAAAATAAAAAACAAACTGAAGAAACTGGTAAAACTCAGAAGTCAAGAATAGACCAGACGGTAACAGCAAACCAACAAGCAACTGAGCCCTGATTGGCTTGAAAAACACCCAAACTAGGAACAACAAGAGTGTTGTCCCCAGTGGAGTTGCCAATTCTGTTGTGGGATTTTCTCCCCTAGGGCTTTTGGGTGGAAATCCTAACAGATTGAAAGTTGTCTAAATAGAGAAACACACATTCACACAGCCATTACGCTATAGTAAGCAAATTCTAAAGTAAGAAGGGCATACCTTAGGTCCTACGTTCGAGAAGTTCCTCAAGGGTCCAAACCCTTCTTCAAGTCCCTTTCGCTCCTTTGTCCTGCAAAACAAACAATTCCAAAGAGTGCAGCAGTATATGGACAAAGACTTATACAAAAATCATCTTTATGTTATAAAAGAAGGAAGTTAGTTATGAACTTTAAACAACCATTCATACATGAAATTCAAACATGAACATCATAAACATAAAGAAGAAGCATATCGGGAACCAAGACGTGTTTCTTTACGATAGACAAATAGAATGTACAAAAGGAGTAATATCACCTGAGTAACCTTTCGCAGGCTCCAAGCAAAGCTTCCTTCTAGATCCGTCCAACCTCAAGCCTCTAGCATATCTCCTTCCAAGACTCACTCCATGATGCCATAACTAGTGGATGAACATCAAATCACAAGGAAACAAGGTTTTCCTGTACAAATGGAGGAAGTGCAGAAGGCACAAGGGTCTTCAGACCTGGTCAGGGGAAAAATCTCAGTATAGTAACCTTTCTCTCTATTCTCTCCTCCTTTACGCCTTCCCTTTGATGTCTTTTTATACCAATCCCAAAGTAGTTTTTTAGTTAGGAATTGGTTGGGAACAGTTGGGACACAAGCACTAACAGGTGATCAATAGGTAAAACCCGCGATCTCCGGCTGAAAATAAGGAGTTTTATATCTTTTAAAGTGTTTTAATACATATACGTGGGTTGGGTATATGCAGACCCATGTATACACGTGTTTAACTCAGGGCAATGTCGCATACAGGGAATAAAACATTGTTTTTTAAATTTGGGACGAGGTCCGGAAGGAGGGGTTGCCCTAGGCCATGAGTGCAGCATCACAAACCATAATAGTGAGATTTGGAGCTATAACACTCCGATAGTGTTAAGCCTATGTATATGGGCTTTCTATCCACCAATAGTGTTAAAGCATGCTACATGGGTTTTATGACCCGATAATATAAATGTATATATATATATATATATTATATATAATCTAATATATATATATATATATATATATATATATAGAGAGAGAGAGAGAGAGAGAGAATACATACAATACATATAATAAATACATATACATACATACATACATATATATATATAATATATACATATATACATATATATATATAATATATATATATATATATGTATATATATATATATAATATATATATATATATATAATATATATATAAGGTTTTTGTGCCTCCGTAGTGTAAAAACACATATGTATGATATATGTTGTCTGCATCCTCTGTTCTGCTCCTCTCTGCTCCTTTTGCTCCTCAAATATTGCCATATTGACATCAATGACAATTTGTGTCCAACATGTTCCTGTACCTATACCATCACCTATACATGTACCTGTACCATCACCTCTACCTATAATCTGCTGCAACCTGTGCACAATCTCCATATATCTGACATCCTGTTGTCCTACCCGTAAGATAGTGTCCTATAAGTCTATCCCTTAAGAGGTCATATCTACTAAGTGATTCACCTGTACCCACATGTTAAGAGAATCTGCCACTCGTTTCTCCTTGCCTTTCATGTACCTGATTTCAAAGTCAAACTCATTGATCGTGGCCAACCATCTAGCCTGCTTGGCATTCATATTCAACTGGTCAAAAAACAAATACCTCAACCCAATGTGATCACTCATAAGCAAAAACCACCTCCCAAGAAGATAGTGCATCCACATATTTAGTGCATGGTTAGTTCTGATCGTGTTCATTTACTTTCCAGGACTCATAACATACCACCTATCCATCTTGCATAAGGACTCCACCAAGTCCTCTCTTACAAGCATTTCTACATACTATGAACTCTCTTTCCAGATCTGCAATCTATAACACTGGTGCATGTGTTAGCAACTCCTTAAGATGCTCAAAGCTAGGCTCACACTCTTCAGTCCATTCAAACTTCTTAACTTTACTCTACAATTATGTGATAGGATAAGAAATCTGTGAGAAGTTCCTGATGAATCTCCTATAATAGCCCACCAGACCCATGAGAGATCTCACCTCATTCACACTCTTAGGAGCTACCCACTCCATGATGTCCCTTATCTTCTCTGAATCTACTACAATTCCCTCCTTGGAGACAACATGTCCTAAGTAATGTACCTAGGTCTGAAAGAAACTACATTTTCTGATTTTAGCATACAGTTGATGCTCTCTCAACAAGCTCAACACTATTGCTAAGTGCTCAACAAGCTATTCCTCATTTTTAGAATATACCAATATATGATCAATGAAAACAATAAAAAACATACCCAAATATGGATGCAACACACTATTCATCAAACACATGAATGTAGCTGGAGCATTTGTTAAGCCAAATGGAACAACAACAAACTCATAATGCCCATACTTGGTCCTGAATGTAGTCTTGTATATATCCTTATCTATGATGCATTCTGATGGTATCCAGATCTCAAGTCAATCTTCGAGAACACTATTGCTCCCTTCAATTGATCGAATAATTCATTAATCCTCGGCAAAGGATATCTGTTCTTGATAGTCACTTTGTTGAACTACTTGTAATCAATACATAATATGAGGGTACCATCTTTCTTCATCACAAACAAGATCGGTGAACCCCATGTGATACACTTGGCCTAATGTATCCCTTGTCCAACATTTCCTTCAACTATAACATTAACTCAACCAACTTAGGCGTGCTCATCCCGTAAGGTACTTTCAATGTTGGAGTTTCCCCTACATTAACTCAATAGAAAATTCTACCACCCATATGAGGTGGAAACTCAGTAATTTCCTCAGGAAATACATCCCTGAAACGCTGTAAAACTGGGTATTTGTTCAACACATCTGCATCCTCAACCTCCTTACCCTTATCACTAGAAATATGTATTTCAAATAGCTTGCACCCTTTCCTGTGGCTATTCTTTTCTTGCATAGTTGTCACCATCCTAACTGATGTGGCTTCCTTCTTACCTTGCAAGATTCTTGGTTCCCCATTGTCATCCACACACTCAATAGCTTTGTCATAACAATCAACCTTGGTTCTATGTAGATACAAACAATCCATGCCCAATAACATACTGTATGAACCCAATGGTAATACATTCAAATTTGTTGTGGTAGATATACCATTTAAGTCAAATGCACAAGCTCTTACCCAATGATGAACTTGCTTCTTTGCACCTGTAGCCAACTGCAATAACCAAGACTCTACATCAAATTCCTTACTCAAACCACACTTATCCACCAAGTCAGGATAACATAGTTATAATTAGATCTAGGGTCAATCAAAATAGAAATAACTTGATAAACAGAGTTTACCATCCATCTCAATGATAGATGCTTGATGTTATGCCTCCCTGTTGTCCACGACTACATAGATACGGGGAATACTCTGGCCTACATCTCCAACAGTCTGCACCTCCTATGCATTGTACATCTGAGGTCTACCATTTTGATGTTGTGGAAAATCTCTCCTAAGGTGATCTTTACCACAAGTTCAAGAACACACGAACTCCTTACTCTGCTCCTGAGGTTGATGTCCCTATCCTTTATCTAATGCATTGAACTTCTTAGGCAGTGCGACATTCTCCTTGTTATTTGTACCCTGTGGCCTTGCTCGCTTTTTATCCCATTTTCCTTTATTCTTTACATTACCTCTCTATTCTGACTTAGTCTCAATTTTTCACTTTGATTGTTCATAGAAATTCTTTAGCTTTCGTATGGCATCCTCCAATGATCCAGGCTCATCGAATTCAATCCTATCTTTGAATGCAACTGGTAATCCACAAGGAATCTCTTAATCTTATCCTTCTCCTCCTTGAGGTAAGGCACATACCTCAACAATTCCAAGAACTTACTACTCTACTCATCATCTGTCATGGATCCCATCTTTAGTTCATAAATTATTTTTCCCTGTCATCAAAGTATCTCTTTGACATATACTTCTTCTTGAATAGCCACTCAAATTCACTCCAAGTTAGATCTTCCTCATTTATGTCCCTGACATTCTTCAGGTCTTCCCACCAGATGTCTTCTTTACCTTAAGACTGAAAGTAGCTACTCTAGCTTTCATGTTCTCTGAGTAGTCATGCAACCTGAAGAACTTCTTCATACCCAGTAACCAAGCCTTTGCATCCTATAATATATTTACCTCTCCACCAAAAGTAGGTGGCTTTGCTTTCTTAAATTCACCCGGAAAATATCCCCTATTGATCCAAAATGGATTCAGTGTTGCCTCCAGATCAAAGTCTTCAAATGTAGATGAAAGTGGAACCAAGTCAATGGTCAACGGTCAACAGTCAATGCCTACATCAGCAGGACACATGGCAACTCGGGAATGAGTCACGGGTTTTGGATGATGCCAGTAGAGAAGGTGACATGGAAATTTGTGATTGGTTCACACAAGCCAATCCAATGCTAACACATGGCAGCCTAGATATGCCTAATGTTGGCATGAAATCCCAATGTGGCAAACGAGAAAGAAATTTGGCAGATGCTAAAACTGATGGAAATCACAGGGAAGTGGTGATCATCCAATCAGAAGAGATAAATTCATATCGTGTTAGAACACACAAGTAGGTTAACGTTATAAACAAACGTGATTTGGTTATTAAAAATAAGTTTAACTTCTTTGAGTTCCAGCAAGAAAATGGGAAGTGGTATCTTGCACACCCTAAAGGTGGCAAACAGTTTTTTCTAAATTCTACGTGATTAACCTTAGTGGTTGACACATAGCACGGGAAAACAACTTTTCTCGCATGCTTTTGGATTATTAACCATCGTGCTAGTTGGAGCTCGATATTGCGTGATAGCCATTCGATTGAATGGGTCACATTAAAGGTGGATATCGTTTGGGCTAGTTGGCGAGCGAACAACATGATATTTGTTGGATCAGATGGGACAGGTCGACGGTGGAGATTTAATGGATATGATAAACTTGTATTTATGTTATATCAGGATCACCATCGGAAAAAGGCCAAACGTCGGGGTCGACCCCACAACCACCGGTCCTCTTATTTTATGTTATCACATTATCCCACATTCATTGCATATTTCAACTGCATGTGGTATATTAATACCATATCACTGAAAACTAAAGAGGATTATGGTTTCGGACCATCCTAGGGGGTCTGGAGGTCACAGTGGCCAAATATGGTCAAGTTCATACTCATTTGAGTCGAAATTTCAAGCTGAACACAGTGGTGAGATCCATTTTCTTATTTGAGACTTTGTTTTTGAGATCATACCTATAAAATAAATTTGAAGACAAATAAAGATGTTAGCACTGGAAGTGAAATGACGAGGAGACATAGCCAGAAAGTCTGGTGAACTCCTTTATTAAATTTGGTTGTGTTGGTGTGATTGAATGTGTTTTTCAAATTGTTTATGTGTTTATGTTATTCGCAATCTTTTCAATCCATTGCACTAAGTAACATAAGATAAATTCACACATAGTTTATAATACCTTTTTCATTAACGGATCACCTATCATTCCTCCTATAAGGATGATAACGATGATGATCATAGTGCCTATCTAAATCAAAACTAGAATTACACCCGTGTCTATCCCTTCTCCTCTCTGGAGTGTCCAACAATCTACCATCTTAGACTGTGTCCTCTCGATCTGATCGGTGACTGCCATGTGATCTACTATTGTATGCCCCATTAGTTTTATTTTCCTGCTCATGACTGATCCATAGTGATCCTTGTTGCCACAAAACCGACAAGATCTGAAGAATTATTGCATTCACCTCTGTTAACTTTTCCTATGACTATATGATTATGTCATTATCTACCTTGCAACTCCTTATCTTCTCCTTTAGTCTTCTAAGTGTCACTACCAAGTTGGAAGAGTTCCCAACACCATACTGCTCTTCGTATTTGTAGGGAGAATCTATGTAGACAACCATCTTGCTAGCCATTTTATATTTCTTCTTGCAAGGTATATCATGTTAGCTAAACCAAATCACAATAAAGCAACGTACCTTAGTATAGTTCAGGGAGGATACCTCATCTGCAAAATCAAAAAATCAGTGTGATACATGTATAACATAATCGTAATAGCATATAGACATACACCATTAAATGTATCAACACATAAAAATCACTCTAACAAGGATACAATCAGTAATGCAAGCCCATATCAACAATGCATGCTATGATCTTATGCATGACAACAATTACTCTGTTGTACCCATTGCCACATGTAACCAACAATATGCATAGGCAATTACAAATCAACTACACCTACACATAAACACATGTAGTCGAACATAAGTGATCAAATCTTGTAATCAACCTACAAAATTGATACATGTAGTTCAAATGTTCAAGAATGTAACCTAACATACAAGGATGTAAGTGGGAACCACAAAATCAACATGTAAGCAACATACAATCCATACATAGTTAATCACATACTTATGACAATGTATTTCATGAAATCAATATCAAATTCTCCATGATAATTGTTGTGTAGGTAAATCCCCTCTGCGGACAGAGGCGATCCCACTAGCCTAAATGGGGTCTAGCAACAATCAAACAATGCTAACACGCAGGTTCCTAATTGCAAAGTAAATACCGATGATGAGGGCCTACCTTGAATCTAATGCTAGTATTTGTAGAAGAGTCGTCGCTCCCATTCTTTCGCTTCAGCTGGTCACAATCCTCACGATCCTCGTGAACAAACACCTGCACATGCAAAGAACAACACAAATACAAGCATAAAATCCAAGAAATACAACTATGTATCAGTCAGAAAGGATACAACTCAAACATCATGATAAAGATAATAAGAGTGGAACCATAATGATAGTCGTCTATTATTATTGATAAACAAAGAAGAATACAACCAAGCAAATCCTCCTTTGGATGGGTGATCAGCAACACATGCCTTGCAAAGCTTGTAGGGGATGGGGAACAAGCCTCTCTCTCCTTGGTTATTTGGACAAAGATCTCCTCACTAAATATGTAGCCTTATGGGGATGAACAAGGCCTCTTGTAGCATGATCTTAGCAATTCTCAGACTTTGGGACTTAGAATTTGGAGCTTGAAGAGTAGAATTACTAAATAGCTTGTCAAAGGCAAAGGGACAAGCTTATATAGAGAGAGGAGAAGGAGATAAGATCATCCACAAGATTCATGGGATTGTCCTTATCATTAGGAAGCTTCCATGAGAGGTGGAGAACTACTTCCCTTCCATGGAGATTCGAAGCCCAATTGAACTAACTCAAACTGGAATCAGTTCATGAATAGGTTAGAAGGAACCTTCGAAAGTTGGTTTGTTGAAAACTTTACCCAACTGGGTTGGCGCTAGTGCGACTCTAAGATAGAGCACCAGCTAGCACGCCCTCTATGGAGGATTTCCCCTATTGGCGCGAGTCATACACTGAGGAACAACACCAATGGAAAAAGGGCTATTTTTATGGGTATTTTGCAGAAGGTGTCTTCAAGGCATATGAAGTACATACTCAAGGGGATACAATGCAGGTGTTTTTAGGTTATGTCACTTCTCACAGGTCCCAGAATAGGTCCTCCAATATGCGGGAGAAGGGGTAACAGGGACGGTGACAAAATACTGTGTAACAGATGCCCCCTAAAGCATGAGGCCTGAGAGAGAGAGGGGTGAAATGCTTTACAAGAACATGATCAACTGAAAACATGGCCGCCGGAGAACCTGCACGAAGTACAACTGATATCTCAAGTACATGATGTACATGGTATGGGCGCAGCCATCCATAGCAGAGTACATAAAAATCTGGATCCAAGGTATGGACACAGCCATCTAGTGAATGAGTCATGTAATGATTATAATAATCCACAAAATGCAACCTGGATCTCAACAGACAAAATCCAGGGTCTTTCGCTCCATCTCAACCCAAACAAAGTACAAGTTCAAGCATGTGAATATGGGAGTCAAAGTCAAACATGCAGGAACATCCTCTGATTACCAGGCAATGATGAAAACTGTTAACAGACATGAGAGGTACCACCAATAATGACAATGGTCCTCAAGGTACTATAGGTACAATCCACAGTGTGCCAATTAGTGAGCCGGGGTCGAACACTCGTAGAATCATTCGATCGGAGGTTAATGATGAAAACCTCGCGTCGAACACGAAGAACCTGCCATTGAGGCATGCAGGCTCCAAGGTACCTGAAGGGAGTCTCTAAGTCAACTTCTTGGATAATGAGCTGAAGTCGACAGGAAGTGACCTTGATCGAAGGTGGGCCATAATGTTTCCCACATCATCGACATGAGACAGAGAAGGATAAAATGTTTTGTGTGAGGTATCAGAGGGAGGTTGAGTATTATGTAGAGATAAACTTCTCTTGAACATATCGGCGGCACGACAGTGGACTTGGCAGTATTTGACATCAAATGATTAGGGTTCATGGTGACAAGGCAATTGGAAGATGAGAGATCAAACACGATAACCCAAACCCACAGAGGCAAGTGTGAAAGAAAGATGAGATGTCCCCACCCAGACACAAATGCAGACAAGTGTCATGTTCAAGAGTGACATACTACCGACACGACGATAATTGTGATTCCTTTATTCCGCACCATTTCTGGCGAGTACCCCGGTTATTTTTGGATGACAAGCTTGACAGGGATAGCATATGCTTGGGAGGCGTCATTGCGACGGAATCCGATGTCATTGATTTTTAACGAGTCTAACAAAGGAAGAACTCGACGTCTTTTCATGTTTAGAGAGTTTGAAAAGACAGCGGAAAAGTAAACTCCAGGGGTGTCCTTTTTCGTAAAGTTGTGTCTCTCGAGCCTGAAAAAGTATAAAAAAATGCTCGAAAGAACCGCCCGATCATTACGACCGAGGAGTACTTTTCATAAGTAGTGATTTCGATCTGAAAAAGTAAAAAAGAGATCAAAACCACATCGCTTCGTAACCATTAACGAACAAAAAACGACAAAGGTCCGACAATCTTTTCGTTTTTTATACGGTCGGAAAAGGGTTTAAAGACGACCGCCTTTCATTTCTGTTTAACGAGTCAAGAAGACCAACTCGACATTCTTTTCACGTTTAGAGAGTCAGAAAAGAGCAAAAAGGTGACTCCAAAGTGACTTTTTCGTGGATTTACCGAGTCCGAAAAAATATAAAATACAACTCGTTTCGTTGCTTAAGCTGCACAAACGCCTGTCGTTGCACAAGAAACAGGCGTAAAATCCATTTTCAACACAAATATTCATAAAAAAACCCATGAAATGACTTTTAAAACCTATTTAGGGGTCAAAAATTTATAAAATGGTGAAAATGGTACAACAAAAAATTATTTTTCACTTTTTACCTTTGGAGAGCGACATTAGGGCTTTTGGTGTGCGATCTTCAATCGGCAATTGCGACAAATCCAGTTGACCATTCGGAGCATCGTCAGTGTCAGGTAAGAGGTCTCGTCCTTTACTCCATTTCTATCCATCTGAAATTTGTTTTAATTTTTTTTTTCATCCCCTATAGGGAGGATTTCAAATTTAAGGCTTACGCCCATTGGCGCAGGTTTCAGGCACGGACCTGCACCAATGGGGCAACTTTCCCAAAGGGAACATGCCCATGGGCGCGACTGTTTTAGAAATAGTCGCGCCAATGGTCGCGTGGGTTTTTTGGCGAATTTTTGACAAATTTAAACCAATTTTCCTGCATTTTGAAGTTATACAAGGATCTAATTCATTGTTTTAGGCTTGTGTTTGCAGGGAAATACGCTAAAATGGTGATCATGTGGAAAGAACGAGAACACGACCAAGTGGACACATTGGCCTTGGTAGATGAGGACTGCATGGAGGCTCTCAGAGCATGTGGGATCAAGAAATACTTCCTGTTTTCCTACTTACGAGGTTAGCCAGAGCTCTTATAGTATTTGGTCAACTTGTGGGACGTACAGGAACAGGTGTTCCGAATACGCGACCAAGTATTGGAGTTAGACGTATCTGATGTCTACTTCCTTACTGGATTGTCACAACAGGGGCCGGTGCCTCGATTGACCGGTAGCAAGCCATCTAGAGAGAAGATGGAGGAGGTGAAGGCCCGAGTTTGCCCAGATGCAAGATACGAGTCAGGCAGCTCGAAGGTGGATATCCCCACCGTCCCCGATTTGACATTGAGAGCATTTTTGTTTACCATCACACGAGCTACAGGGGCACAGGTGCCCCACGAAGCTACGAAGAACCATCTAATCCTAGCGACAGAGTGCCTTAGTCCGATAGTCTTCAATTGGGTGTCAGTTGTGACGACCAATATGAAGAGGCAGCTGACCAAGGCCAAGCAAGGCAAGCTGCAGCAATTTGGATATGGCGCCATCTTGATGACGTTCTTCTTGGAACGTGTGCCAAGCTTCCAGCGCCAAGGGGCCTTTGTTCTTGACCCGGCACCTCAAGAGCCGAGGATGGCTCGATAGGCGGCATGTCTACCAACTCACCATGAGGATCGTAGATCACCCATGCCGTAGATGACAAGTTGCGTGTACTGCGGGAGGCACCATCAGTGAAACCAATGTAAGGCGATCCACACATCTGTCCAAGAAGCAAAAAGTCACAATAAGTGGCAATCACGCCGACACACCAAGACAAAAACATGAAAACATGCACACACAACACACTTGCTGAAAGCACACATATATACAAAAAAGAGAGTGCCTAGACTCATGCATAGTATTTTTTCAAATAAATCCCATTTCGGGGCTTATCCAGGGGATTCCCTTCGTAATCAATAAGCTCGTAGGCCCCTTTTTGCAGAACTCTTTTCACAATGTAGGGCCCGTGCCACATAGGCTCGAATTTTCCTGCCCCCAGCTTATCGTTAGCTTGATCATAGAGCAGTACTAAGTCTCCCTAAATGAAAGAGCGTGGATGAACAGTGTTATCGAAGTGAGTTTTCACTCGCTTCTTTTGTGCTTCAATAGCTAAGGAGGCTAGACGACGAGTCTTGTCCAGCCGCTCTAAGTAGAGAAGGCACTCTTCTACTAGAGTAGTATCAGGGAGCAATTCGACAACTATCTTTAATGAAGGAACCTCACACTCAATAGGAAGGGTAGCCTCCAGTCCGTAAACAAACTGAAAGGAAGTGAAACCGATGGCATCCTTCACGGAGGTGCGGTAGGCCCACAAAGTAGAGAAGAACATCAAATGCCAATTGGACTTATGCATGCCAACAGTTCGTTGAAGCGTCGTGACCAAGACCTTGTTCACGGCTTCCACTTGACCATTTGCTTGAGGATAGTATGGGGTTGAACTATCATGGCATAGGCCCAACTGGGTTTTTAACTCGGTCATCATGTGATTACGAAAATGCTTTCCATGATCAGTGACAATGGCTTGGGGTACTCCGAACCACGAGATAACATGGTTGAACAAAAACTATGCCATGGTGCGACCGTCTTCAAACAATGTAGGAATCACCTAGGCCCATTTCGTGAAATAATCAACAGCTGATGATGTACCCATGCCCCCCCCGACCAAGCGACGGTTATAGGTCATATAATCAATGCCCCATTTGGCAAAAGGACCGACGGTTACAACAGGGTGCAGCGGAGCAGGGGGTGCATGCATCTTCCGTTGGTAAATTTGGAACTCATGACATGAACGGACAGAAAGAATGCAATCCTTGAAAATGGAGGGTGAAAAGTAGCCATCACGAATGATTTTTTGTGCAGTGGCATATCCAGACATGTGACCGCCACAAGCACCAGAGTGGCAGTCATTTAAAACTCTCTCTGCTTCTTCGAGAGTCAAGCATCGACGAAGAACATAATTAATGCCGAGACGGTACAGGGTGTCCCCAACGATGCGATATGGTTGGGCTTGATGTCAGATTCGTCGGCGAGCATCCTTAGAGGTCTTAGGACAGAAGGAGGATGTCTGCAAGTAGACAATAATATCCCCGTACCAGGGATCAAGGGTGCTGATGAGGAAGAGAATTTTGTTCGGAATGGAATCCTCTAACTGAGAGGAGGCAATAGTAGATGGCAAAGAACACAACAGTTCAACGAAGACAAGTGATTTATTAGACTTGGCAGCAGTAAATTCCAAGTCGAACTCTTGGAGGATGACTATCCACTTCGAGTATTTGCCCCCCAGCAACTGATTTGACAAAATGTAGGTCATTGGGTCGCAATCAGAGATCACTGTCGTGGTTCGCAACAAGATGTAATGATGGAAGTGTTGAACGGCGCAAACACTGGCCAGTGCCAACTTCTTGACAGAGGCATATCGATACTCCATGTCTAAAAAATTGCGGCTAAGGTAATAAATAAATGTTCAGTGCCATCATCGTCATCCTGAACAAGAACCATGGCAATGGTGGTATCAGCAGCGGCGAGATACAACATGTAATCGCGATGGAAATTTGGAGGCTGCAACAAAGGGGCGGAAACTAGAAGAGTTTTAAGATGTTCAAAAGATTCTTGAGCTATGGCATCCCATCAAAACGGGGTGTCATGCTTGAGTAACCGCGTGAAACCTTTTGCCACTTTGGCATAATTCGGGATGAATTGCCGTAAAAAGTTTGCTTTACCCTGCAAGCTCTGTAGTTGCCGCAAAGAAGCTGGGGGAGGAAGATTCAAAATGGCCTTGACCTTAAGGGGATCCAAGCGGATGCCCTCTCGGGAGACGATAAACCCGAGAATTCAGGCAGAATCCACGCAGAAGACACACTTATGTGGATTAAGTCGAATATGGTAGTGTCGAGATGCGACGGGTGGTCTTGGTGTTTAGCTAAATGAGTGGGAAGGTCATCCAGATAAGGCTATACGATGTGTCTGATATCATGAAAAGCATAAGACATCGCGCGTTGAAAAGTGGTGTCGGCATTCTTGAGACCGAAAGGGAGCTTTTTATAAGCGAAAGTACCCCACGGATAGATAAAGGCCATCTTGTGTTGATCGGCGGGCGCGATATTAATCTGGTTATGTCCAGAAAAGCCATCCATAAATGAATATATCTCACTCCCAGCACACTCATCAATAAGCTGGTCAATGAAGGGTGTGGGGTAGTTATCTTTTGGGCGGGCTCGATTAATATCACGATAATCGACATAGACGTGAATAGTAGCTTGCTTTTTATCCACAGGGACAATGTTAGAAACCCATTTTGTGAGTGGGATGGGGTAAATGAAACCAGCTTTAAGAAGCTTTTCGACTTCCGCTTTGATTACTACAGCCTTGTGGGGGTGCACAGGGCGTAAAATTTGACGAACAGGTTTAGCTCCTGGCTACGTAGGTATCTCATGCACTACGATGCTTGGATCAATGTCACGAAATTCATAGGACCATGCAAAGATGTCACGAAATTCGCAAAAAAGAGCTATATAGATTTGAATTTCCTCAGGAGTGCAAGTGACTCCTATGTAGATGTGCTCGACAATCCCTGGTTTGAAAGAGATGTCAATAGGTTGAGTCTATGTAATGTTCCCCAAATTCCCTTCAGAAGACACTTGATAGACTTGAATAGGTGTCTGAAGAGGTTGTGAAGGGAGACACGGAGCAAACCGCTCGAAACAAGCCAACGTTTCTCGAAGGGTAGGGAGAAACAAGGAACAATGATGAAGATTGAACCACGAAGGTTTCTCGAGAGACAAGGTCTCTATGATGGCTTTGTCGAAAGGAAATATTTCCTTTAGTGGATCCGAGGAGGCACATTCTCCAAGCCAAGGGGAATAGTCGTATGAGTCAAGAGCTCCGCTTAAAGAAGCGGATTCAGCAGGAGGAGTCGATACAGCAGCAATTTCAATGTAGTTGAGCTCGACAGGACTTAACGGCATCTCCTCACCCCACGATTCTATCTGGTCAATGGGGGGAAGGACCCAAGGATCAAAACAAACCGAAATCATACTGATAGAGGCGAGGTTTGGAGGTGGGAGTGAAAAGACACCCATAAGGGCGAGATCTTTGAAGAGCCCAGCTCCCACACTCTCGAAAGGGATGGAGGTATGCTCTAGGAAAGGCACATTGCCTTCAGAAGAAGAATCGAAGAAGGAGAGCTGGTCTACCATGACAATTTTCCCCTGGTGAGGGAAACGAATGACACGGAAGAGGGACGAAGCCACGGCACGCATGGCATATGTCCAACTCCAGCCCAGAAGGAGGTTGTAAGTAAGATTTGCGTCAACGACCTCAACTTCCACTTCAACGGTCTTCCCTTCCAAAGTAATCGGCAATCGTTAAAGGATACCATAGGGACGAGATTCTCTCCCATCAAAGGCTTCCAACGTCGTGGGAGACTGTCTCAAAGTTGAAGACCCGATCTCTTTCCAACAAGCAACATACATGATGCATGTTGATGCGCCTTCATCAATAACCATACGATGAATCGTTTTTGAATTGATGATGACTTGAATGAGGAAGGCGATCTGATGAGGTAGTCTTGGGACATGCCTCTCGAGATCAAAGGTGATAAAATCCAAATCCGCCGGGTCGATGCCACCGATGGCCGATAGCAAGGACCCCCTCTGAGGGGGGCAACTCTAGAGAACTTCTAAAGCGGACATAGCCGACGGAGCCTGTGCTAAGTCCTCAACTATGCTATAGTGCTGGGCAGCACGAGCATTTGGGTTGTAAGATGATCTCTGAAGTACTCCTTTGGGAGGGGGTCGGATGGGCGTCTCAGTACTAGGCCTCTTGATGTGGAGCGGACCAGAACTGAATGGAGGAGCGCTTGAGGGGACCTTAGGCTCCTTCCTGGCGGATGATGGATATTCCTTTGTTCGATTCGTTACATGAACGGGAATGGTTCCAACCATGAACACTTGGAACCAAAGGGAGATGAAGACAAAGATGGATCGGCCACCATTTGAGTCTGTTGAGAGGGGAAAGGTTCTTTCAGAACTGCAGGAATCCCAGGAGCACCTTTCAATAAACGACTAACCTCGGACCGCCTTAGGCAGTCTTTGGTGTAATGATCATCATCGCAGATAAGACAAGGATACTTTGGTTTACGCTTGGCTCCTTCCTCGGGTGGAGGTTTGGAGGAGTCTTGTTTGGGTTGCTCAGATTTATTCTTTGCTTTCCCCTTTTTCTTTCCTTTCAAGGCCTTGTCTGCCATGGTGGACTGGACGGCGTTGACCTCGGAAGTAATTCCAGAATTAGAACCACCCTGAGAAGTGTTTTCGTTTGAAGCCTTCGATTTTTTCTTCCCAGGGTTTGAGGATGATTTCTTCGACGACGGACTTACAGAGCCAATAACCCCATCAACAGATGGCTTTGGCAGAGCTTTGGATGTACTATGTCTCGGGGCATCAGGAAAATACTCATACAAAGTACCTGACTGAGAATAAACTAAGTCGAGGTACTGAGCACGTGCGATAGCTTGCTCTTCAGTCACACAAGCTCCCATAACAATGTCCCGTGCGATCTTAGGGACAATGGAGGTCGTGAACCAATCAGTTAGGAGTTGATCAGGAATCCAGAACTTGATCAACCGACGACGCCGTCTCCATTCATGTATATGATCAGAGATGTGCGTGGCCGTGTCCTATTTGAGAGACATAAGGAGATGCGTTCCCGTCTCATACCGAATGGGTAACTAAAAATGAGTGAGGAATGCCATTGCCAATGAATTGAAATCTTGAAAAGACGCACGGGTCAACTCAATGTACCATTTAGCAGCCGAGCCAGTGAGAGTCCTTTGAAATAGGCGGAGCCGGATTGAATCGTCAAGCCATGAATTCGAAGAACACCAAAGATGATACATCATCACATGGGCTTGAGGATCCTCTCCAGCTTTGCCGTCAAATTTGGGACAATCGCCGGGTATCTTGGTTGGAACCGGCGGCCAGTATGGATTATGCAAGATAGGATCATTAGTTAATCATCTGGCAGTTCCAATGTTGCTAAGAATGGTAGCTGAGGATTGAAGGACATCTGCGGTTGTGGATATGAGGTAGGGCCGGAGTTCCAACCAGTTGCTGGTTGCCCCCACTGACTCTGTCCAGACGGACCAGGCCCAAAAGGACCCTATCTGTAGGGACTCTGTCCATAAGGGTTATATCCATAATCGGACAGTTGACTTTGGATCTGCCCCCCAGTGTCCCATTGTTTACCAAACTGACCTGCAGGAGCAACATATTGTTGCTGGTAATTTTGATAAGGAGCGACCTGCATCTGTTGATAATTTTGATACGAGGCAAACTGAGCTTGCCCCTAGGGTTGCTGGTATCCATACCGTTGTTGGGCTCCATACTGAGCCTAGGGACTAGGCTGTGCTTGGTAAGAAGGTTGGGATTGAAACCCACCTTGCATCTGGAGACCAGTTTGAGTCTAAGGCTGAAAATCAGGTTGAGCTTGAGAAGCAACGACCATCTGCATGCCCGGTTGAGCAGGCTCATAAGGATGTCCTTGGGAAGACGGAGGTTGGGCCACCTAGCCAGAAGGTTGCCCTGGTTGGGTTTGGGATGGACCTACTTGCCCAGAAGGTTGAGCTTGCTGGGTGTTAGGTTGTCCTTGTACAACCGAGGGTTGTCCTCGCGGACCAGACGGCTAAACAGACTGAATAGTTGGTTGACCTTGCGGTTGACCAACCTGTCCAGATGGCTGACTAGGCTGAGCATTGGGTTGGCCTTGCTAAATGTAAGGCTGACCACCCTGCCCAGAAGGGTACCCTTGCTGGATTCCAGGTTGTCCTTGTTGCACGTAAGGTTGTCCTGGATTCCCGTAGGGTTGACCTGAATGGTATCCCTGCTGGACTGCAGGTTGTCCTTGTTGAGCATAAGGTTGTCCCAGGTTTCCAAAGGGTTGCCTAAGATAGGTGAAAGATAGACCACCATAGGCCGAAGGTTGTCCCCAGGACGGTTGTCCTTGTGGGCCTCCAGGTTGCCCTGGATAGGTTTGGCCATAATACTGCTACCCATAATTAGGCTGCGTGTAGGATGGCTCACCTTGATATGATGGTCCTTGGTACGACTGCCCTTTATCTGGGCAGATTTGGCCACCACCATAACTAGTGGTACCCCAAGAGACATTCAACGGAATTGAAACCTCAACGACGGGCTCAGCTAGCAAGGTAGTATACAAATGATGACCTATAGGGTCATAATAAGGGCCTTGCGCACTTGGATTCTGGACAGCATGCAAATATTGAGAATATGCCTCCCCTCCTAGAATGGCACCAGAAGAAGGTGGGGCACTAACTGCAGGATGAAAAACTCTGGCTGTATGTGCCGATTGACCACTACGTACTGGACCATGGGACGGACCAGCAATAGTAGTTACGATCGAAGATGTCGTAACGGCACTAACAACTGGAGTTGAAGATGTGACACAAACGGTCGGATTGGTCGACACTGATGTGACAACAGTATTGTGAACTTGGGAAACAAAAGATCCCGTAGTGGGAATGATGTTATGATCCCACATGGTACCTGAAGAGGAGTTCCTAGAGCCCATGGCATCCCTCAAAGCCTTATAGTGTGCAAGCACTGTAACACAGAGAGGGGTGACAGTGTAGGGTGTAGATATGACTGGGGATGTGGCCAGGATAGGAGTCTTGATACTTGACACAATAGGTGTTTCACCTGCTACATGAGATGTGTCCTCCATATCAGAGGAAGCCATTGGGGCCAAAGCACCAGTAGGAGTAGAGGGAAAATCCTCTTCGTAAGGTTCCCAAACAGAGTTCCAAAACAGATCATGAAGCTCATCTTTTGGGGCACGAGAATTCAACGGTTGGACAATTGGAATAACAGGAAAAGTGTCACCACAAACCGGTGTCTCAGGAGCAGCAGAAGAAGGAGACCCTTGGTCACTATGGATGGGAGACGGGATTGATGGATCCACTAGGATGATCGAATTCAAAAAATCCTAGACAAGCTAACGAGGAAAGACCCTACTCAAAACTAACGCAAACAAGATCTAACAAGGTAAGTGTGATCGTGGTCGAATAAATTTTAAGACATTAGGACACAACTTGACCTTTTCATCTTTAAAGAGTCGAGAAAAGGACAAAAATATGACTCTAGTTGCCTTCGAATTTTTAGTGAGCCCGAAGTGACAAATGCTCAAGTGAGCCTTTTCTTTTAACGAGTCCGAAAAGGATCAAAAAGTGACTACTCTAGAGAACTAGGCAAGGGGTTTACCAGACAATCCGTAAAACTTCATATACTCCTTAGCAATCATATGAAAACCAAGGACTTTCCATACGGCAGTCAATCTTCCCGAATGCTGTGTTCGGTGCGTTACGGGCTGTAAGGCGACAAACACGGCTTCCTATGGATCAAGGATGATAACATAGTGGAGTCTCCCCATATACTCGACTGTACGTGGGAGCACAAGTCCGTACTAGACCACAGTTGAGTCACAAAAGAAGGATCACCCAACCTTGAGTGGAAACAAAAGTGACTAGGTTTAACGATGCTGGAGCACGTCTCTAGCCTAGACCTCTAGAATGTGAGCGTTATGTTCCAATGCGTTTTTAGATTTATTCGGTTTATTTTAAATTTGATCTTGTGTTAGGTTTTTGTTTTCAGGTCCTACCGTATGTAATCTCTCAAAATTCCCTAAATGCACTCTATATGCCAAAACATGTCATTTCATTCGATGAATGCTAGTTACAAGAGAGTTGAAGAGCTTTCATACAAATGAAACGATTACAAAACAACAAAGAACTTCCCTAATGCAGCTAATGCAAATTAACAAGCTTTTCTTTAAGATCACTAAATCACTAATCGAAATGAAAAGTTCTAATTTTCATTAACTAATTCAAAGCAAAAGAGATTTTTCTTTTCGATGATGGCAAAATTCCCTAAACAAATTTGAGAAATAACACAAGCAAATTCTATCCAATACAAGCACGTTCAGTTCCTCAAATCACAAATCAAACATCCAAAGAACCAAAAAGATCCCAAAGGCAACAGTGAGCCGTGTGATCTAGGCTCAAAGTGAGATGAAGCGGAATTCAAGTGAAGACAAAGCAAGTCACCCAAATAACGCAACAAAACTCTTGAAAATTACCAAACAAGTGCAAGGGATCAAATAAAGAGTCGACTAGACTAGAAAAAGATCAAAACACCTGAGGAAGGCTCGATACACAAAGCCACTAGATGCCCTAGGGCTAGAAATGTGAAATCGATAGAAAAAAGAAAACACCCAAAGGGTAATGATCAAAGCCAGTCAAATCACACTCCAACACACTCAAGTAGTCTGAAAAAGGTACCTAGGACAAAACCCAAGCTCAAAAAGTTCACAACCAAGCAAACTTCAAAAGTTTACAGGCCTGGCGCGATTGTTAGGCTGCAACATGCACCTTTCAGGGATTGGCGCGGGTTGTAAATGTGCAACTAGCGCCAACTGGCGCGACTGTCACTCTATAAACTAGTGCCAGCCGAGTTTGCTATGGAAAAATAAAAACAAAAGAGCCAAGACCAAATCAGCAATACCTAAGTACACCAAGAGGCAAGAAGCAACACAGGCATTCTACCCAGAAAGCTAATCAAGCAGGAGAAACAAAGGAAATAACTAAGAAACAGGGCAAGTTCCAAGCCGTTCAGTTCGTAAACCCAACCGGAGATGGACTGGAGTGGCGTTGATCTACTATGCTAATGCAGAGCAATAGCGTTTCGAAGGCTATCTGGCCAGACTTCAGGCTCCGTCTAAAGTTTACAAATCAATCAACAAGACAAAACAAACAAACAAGGAAAAAATCCAACTCCCCAGCGGAGTCGCAAAATTGTTGTGTAGGTAAATCCCCTCTGTGGACAGAGGCGATCCCACTAGCCTAAATGGGGTCTAGCAACAATTAAACAACGCTAACACGCAGATTCCTAATTGCAAAGTAAAGACTGATGATGAGGGCCTACCTTGAATCCAACGTTAGTATTTGTAGAAGAGTCGTCGCTCCCATTCTTTCGCTTCAGCTGGTCACAATCCTCACGATCCTCGTGAACAGACACCTGCACATGCAAAGAACAACACAAATACAAGCATAAAATCAAAGAAATGCAACTATGTATCAATCATAAAGGATACAACTCAAACATCATGATAAAGACAATAAGAGTGGAACCATAATGATAGTCGTCTATTATTATTAATAAACAAAGAAGAATACAACCAAGTTCTGACATCAAATCCTCCTTTGGCTGGGTGATCAGCAACATATGCCTTGCAAAGCTTGTAGGGGATGGGGAACAAGCCTCTCTCTCCTTGGTTATTTGGACAAAGATCTCCTCATTAAGGATGTAGCCTTATGGGGATGAACAAGGCCTCTTGTAGCATGAGCTTAGCAATTCTTAGATTTTGGGACTTAGGATTTGGAGCTTCAATAGTAGAATTACTAACTAGCTTGTCAAAGGCAAAGGGACAAGCTTATATAGAGAGAGGAGAAGGAGATAAGATCATCCACAAGATTCATGGGATTTTCCTTATCATTAGGAAGCTTCCATGAGAGGTGGAGAACTACTTCTATTCTATGGAGATTCGAAGCCCAACTGAACTAACTCAAACTGGAATCAGTTCATGGATAGGTTAAGAAGAACCTTCGCAAGTTGGTTTGTTAAAAACTTTACCCAACTAGGTTGGAACTACTGCGACTCTGAGATAGAGCGTTAGTTGGCGTGCCTTCTTTGGAGGATTTCCCCCATTGGCACGAGTGATACACTGTGGAATAGCGGCAATGGAAAAAGGGCTATTTTTATGGGTATTTTGTAAAAGGTGTCTTCAGGGCATATGAATTACATACTCAAGGGGATACAATACAGGTGTTTTCAGGTTATGTCACTTCTCACAGGTACCAGAATAGGTTCTCCAATATGCGGGAGAAGGGGTAACAGGGATGGTGACAAAATACTGTGTAACACTAAGTGCCCTGGTGGTAGCTCAAGTAACCTCATTAGATCATCCCCTGTACTTTGTGTTTACTTTCTATCATTAGCTCAGCCTAAATCCCTGAACTTAGCTGCAAACTATGAGTGAAAACCAAGATCAGTCTCATCCCTAGACCATCGCACTGTCTCTCATTGGGAACTTGGATGCATCCCACCTCCCGTGTGTTGTAGGTGAGATGCATCCCTATTTCCCTGTGTTACAAGTGCGGTGATTGAGTGAGACTGTTTCTACCTCTAGATTTTGGTTTTTTCTTCATTGTCTTCAACTTTATTCAGTGGTTTTGCTGTCTATGATCAGTATATCACTATTGAAACTCTCTTGCTTTGCATTATTTAGCCTCCATTGATAAATAATTGTGTATGTTTTTATGTATCTTTCATCATTTATAGTTCTCTTTTGCAAACAATAGCTTAATCAAACTGTTGTCTTTTGATTTGAAAATGTTGCAAGTGTCGTTTTCAGTCAAAGAAAAGAGTGTCATAAAGTCTTCCTCTTTTAGATAGTCGATTACACTTTTGCCATTGTATTTGATTTGAATCATCAATTCTTTGAAGTGTCAAAAGTAGTTTTCAAATCGAAATTGAAAGTGTCATCTTAATCTTCCTTTCGTTTTTGAAAAGAAATTGTTGAAGTGTCGCTTTGAGAAAATATAGTTCAGATCTGTACTTAGTGTTCTTTTTGTCATTCTCACATTAAGGAAACTAAAAAACAAATACATGCATGTGCATTTTCATTTAGACTACATGCGGAAATTGATTTAGGACAGTGCATCTTAGTGTGTGCTCTCTACTCTATGTTGAAAGAATTTTACTTCTCTTTCCTTAGTAGCTAGGATTTTCATTGCAAAAATAAAGTAAACGACTGTTTATCATCTTAGATTGCATATTTAGGAATTGTATACCTACATCACACGGTGAACCTTAAAGGCAAACTTCTTAAGAAAGATCAACTGTAAAATAAACCTCAATGAACATAAAAACGCTTTGGAACCTAACAAACAACATCTAGAAGTCTAGGCTAGAGACGTATTCCGGCGTCGTAAAGCCTGGTAACTATTGTTTTCATCATAGGTTGGGTGATTCCTCCTCTTTGATACGACAAGTGCCAGTATGGACTTGTGCTCCCATGTACCATCGACTATATATTGGGAGACCACAATAGGCTATATCCTTTATCCTTAGGAAGCCGTGGCTGCCGCCCTATCGATTGCAATGCACTGAACACAAAATTTGGGAAGATCTATTACCGTACCTTAAAAAGTATTCTACAATTTTGCGATTGGTTTGGTAATTCCTCTGTCTAGATTTCCAATGTAGTCACTTTTGTTCCTTTTCAAACTCCTTAAAAGAAAAGGTCCATCTGAGTACTTTTCACTTCAGGCTCTTTAAAAATCAAAGGTGACTAGAGTCATCTTTAGCTTTTTCTCGACTCTTAAAAATTGAAAAAGCAAGTTGTGTAAAAGTGTCATAAAATTTATTTTAATCAAAATAACATCACTGTTCCCTCATTGGTCTTAGGTTGAGAAAATGGAGTCCACCAATCAAGGATTTCCCCTTGGGGGGAATCCTAGTCCCTTCTCCTCTTGGGGAGATGTTTGTGCACCTCATATGGCTACATTGTCCCTTCCAGGACTTACAATTGGCCTGCTAGTTTGGCTTTTCTCGACCTCTCTCGTTCGAAACACTGTGATTCCTGAGCAATCAAATCAGCAACTACATGATACTAGAGTTTCCCCCCAACCTTCTACTTTGTTTGTTTCTACCTATCCTTCTTCATATTTGCTTGGTGAAGCTAGTAAAACTAAAAACCAAGTAACTGAGAAGAAGAAGAAAGGGAAGGAGAAAAAGAAGAAGAAGCCAACGGAAAAAGGGGGCAACCATGCATCGTCTGGCGAAAATCCACAAACTACACCATCCAAACCTAAATCTCCATGTGTCATTTGCAAAGGAGACCACTATCATCAAGATTGTCCTTGCATCCCAAGGATCTTAAGGGACTAGTCTCCCCGCTTGCACAAGTCAATGTCCTCAATCTCTGACGATCATGTTGAAAGTACACCGTCAACTAGTCAAAACGAAATCAACGGACAAAAAGGAAGATATAAATTTCCTTATAGACTGTGTGAAGGCGATCATGCCCTCCAACATTGTCCCTTCCTAGATGAAGCTAAAAGAGTCTTGGATAACCGTCCTGCTTCACCGCTACGACTTCCTCCTGGATACAAGAAACTCTTGCCGAGTCCATCACTAGTTGAAAATCCAACTGACACACCTTTTTTGTCGGTCGAAGCATCTATCATTGAAGATAAAACCTCTAAGTCCACATAGGACCAAAGTCAACAGGTCGAGATGGCAGTTGGCCCAGCCTTGTCTTCAAAAGATCTACCTTCAGATGATACAGTCACCAAAGAGAATGAGAACGGCAACGTTCAAATTCTTTTTGTTAACACAAAATTTGATGAACCTGGGGGAAATCTACCCATTCCTTTACCACAAGAAGGAAGTTCTTCAGAGATTCATCCGTCTGTCTATTTGGTCCCTCCTCCAAGCAATCCAGTCGTTTCATTCAATTGGAATCTACTAGGGAGACCCTGCCTACCATCTAATGTACCATTCTGAATCATAGTACAAGCTTACAGAATGATCATGGTTGGTATTATCATAGATGAAGGGGTCTCCGTGAGTATCATTTCCTCCACTACTTGGAAAGTACTTGGTTTGCCATTGCTTCTTCCCGAGAATCGAAATGTGTCAAGCTTCAACAAAGGAACTAGTCGACCATTAGGGATCCTTCCAAATTTGCCTATAACTTTGAGAAGGAAAACCGTTTATCTGAACGTGATGGTAGTCCAAGGGCCATTAGATTATAATCTACTCCTTGGGCGTGACTACATTTATAGCATGGGAGCTATTGTTTCCTCACTCTTTTGAGTGACGTGTTTCCTACATGAAGGTAGAGTGGACCAGCTCATAGACCAGCTTTTATTTCCTAGTTCAAACACAACTACTAGTCAAGTGCCATCCCTAACTGGTCTTTTTGCACAAGGAATGTCTCATCAACCTCCATTTTGTCCACCTGATGAGTGCAAGTGATTCGGTGAATTTGACTAAACCCAGGAGGCATGCGCCCTGGTCTGCTTCGCTAGGAAAACCCCAGATATAAGGTAGGTTTCCGCGTAGGATATATGACTAGTCTAACTCCCCTGTCCATTTAGGAAAATGGAAGTATACTGGAAAAGGATTCCTCTGTCAAAAGTTATGTCTCTTCCTGACAGATCCAAGGAAGTGTTTTGTCTACTAATGCAGATGAAACAATCTTGCTAATGCAAGAACTTTCGTATGGTAACCTGGAAGCTCTATTTCGTTATACCTGGGGGCATGCAAACCTTTTTGCATGCAAGTGAAAAACGACCATTTATTTTCTTAGTTTGTAGGCTCTTAACCCTTTAAACTTGTAAGTTGGTCGTTCCTAGCTTGCATAACAAAAGCCTTCGGAGCAAAGTTTCGAATGGAGCAAGCTCCCTAAAAAATGAACCTATCAATGAGACATCCTTATTATACGACTGATACGAGCAATGTTTCTGCAAAGTTCAATCTCGTTAAAAAATAAACCTAGTTATGAGCATATGTTCCCCCAAAGTTTAAGCTCATTAAAAAATGAACCCACTTCCGGTAAATAACCTTTGTGATTGCATTATTATCAGCTTTTGAGACATGGTCGTGTTCTTACCATTGCCTCCACTTTTTAGCTGATCATCTGCCTCCACTTTATTGTTTACCCTTTTGAGAAACAACTGCGAAGAGTGATTTTGTTAGCCACTTTCTTTACATTTCCATGATTGAAAAGTTCCAAACCTTAACTGGAACCAGCTGCTACCTGAAAATATCACTCATTCCTCAAAGACGAGTCTCTTTTAAGCTCTTTTTAGACTCGTAAAATATAAAAAGATTGCCGAGCAATTGGCCTCTCCAGCTTGTTAAAGTCATTGGAAGTGCCATCCCTCCTCTAGATTTTAATCTTTCTGGACCTGAGGGATCATTACATAAAAAGATCGAGCACTTGTCTTTTTTGGCTCATTAAAGTAATCGGAAAAGTCATCCCTTTCGTATTATTTTATACTTTTTCGGACTTAAGGGATTATACTATGAAAAAGGATTGCTGGAGTTTCCTTTCTATCTCTTTTAAGACTCTCTAAAATTGACAAGGACCGAGTTATCTTTGTCGTTAAACTCATTAAAACGATAGCGACAAACTTGTCCATTATAGATAAGAGCGAGTTTCACTGTCACTAGGCTCGCTAAAACATAGCGACAAGTTTTCCCGAAGGGAAAATTATAGAACAAGCATATGTTATCCTTCTCAAGCTTGACAAAAATAAAGAGGTACTGGTCAAAAATGACTGGGGAAAAATTGGGAAGAAAACTTAAAGAACTTTATTGGTAGTAGGTCACTCTTGAACATGACACTTTCACTCCATCACCATGATTGAGTCGGGTTGGGTTATTTCGTTCACCAGTCATATCACCATTGGTCCTCCGTACCATCCATTTTTGGGGTTAATGATACCAATCCATTTTAGTGTTGCCGATATGTTCAAGAGAAGTCACTCAGAGAATTCACCAACCCAGATAACATCTTATTCGCTGCAATACCTTCACGCTTCATTCTTTCATGACCGCCACCCTGAACCTTGTATCACCAAATCGTTTTCACCTCCAAAAAATGATTTTCTCCATTTTGTGTCATAGATATGGGATTCATTAAGGCCCTCCTACGACGGGTCACTTCTTGTCGGCATCATCTCATTATCCAAGAAGTTGACTTAGGAACAACCCTTTCAATACTTTGAAGCTTGCATGCCTCAATGGAAAGTTTCTCACTTCCAGCGACAGGTATACATCAATGGCCTTCGACTGAAAGATTTTACGTGGTGTTCAACATTGACTCTTGTATTCACACCACGTGAATTGTATTGTAGTACCTTGAGGGTCATCATCATTATCGGTGATTCCTCTCGTGCCTGTTAACAGCTTACATCATTCGCTGGTAATCAGGCGATGTCTGTCCATGTTTAACATCAGAACATATTTTCACATGGATCGACTTGTACATCGGGAAAAGATTGAACGAGTTTGAAGACCCTGGATCTAGTTTCATCCATTTGGGCTGCGATATATTCAGGAAAAATAAAGACATCAAATGTACATCATAGCTGCATAGATAATCATCCAAGCCAAAGGATGATGGCTCTACCAAAATCATCAGTCTGTCACATAGACGGTTGTCTGTCATATGTACATGAAAATGAATTTATAAATCTAAGCATGGGAATGCCCACCTCAGCTAGATCATGAAAATATTATGAAGATAATGTATTGTATTGTATCTTATTACAGGTCACCTTCCAGTTCGAAAAACTTTGGATCCTCATGATAAAGCATTTCACTCGACATCAGAAGATTTATGACCTCATGCTTTAGGGGACAACTGTTATAGACATATTTGGGCACTGCAACCCCAATCTCATATGTCCAGAAACCAAGGGCTTCTAAGCCCCTAAATGTGTTGTTTCATACCCTAAAGGAACAAGTTCAACTAATTACATCATCTCCCAGAAGTTCTCCCTAAAAAACTAATCAAAACTAGTCAAAAGTGGACCATACAGACTGCTCGGTGCTAAGGTTGTGATGCATCTCACCTGCTACATGCAAAAAGTGTGATTCATACTGAAAAGCCCTTCTGTAGGGTGTGATGAGTGAGAGTAGACAAATGGCAGAGGTAGTTGGCTAGGTGGAAACCAAGAGAATCTTCTAGAAACTGCCCATTTGACACTTGCCTCTCTGAATTCGCCCAGGGATGAGTAAAGATCATGAAATCTGCCAAGTGGAACCAAGAAATATCAGAGAAATGACACTAATCAAAATCCCAGAAGCTGACTCACCCACCTACAAATATCTATATATGGATCCCTCATCCTAGAAATATGGAGGCTGGAATTTTGTATTTTGTAAGGAAGTGTTGTTGGTTTCTCTGTGAAACATCATAGTGTTGGGCGATCTAGCTTTCATGAGGTGAAGAGGGATTTCATGCTGGGAGCATGGCGCTGGGTTAGACCAATGGGTTGTAATCCTCTCTTCTACTACTTCTATCAATAAAGCTATTTGATTTTTCCTCCATATTCTTCTATATCTCTGAATCTTGTATTGATATATGCACTTGTATGGTTAATATACATCTGATCCTATATTGTTTATGGTTATAGATCTTATGCTATGATGGTATTATGCTGCTTTGACTCTACAGGTGTTCTTTGAAGCGGGACAAGTAAGGAAGGAGTGGCGAAGCTCTGTCAAAGGAGGGAGGAAACAAGCAAGAAGCCAAGCGAAAGACTGAGGTTGGTACTCTCTGCTTCTCTCTCATCTATCTCTCATATAGGAAAACACAAGTAAATTTAGTTTGTTTGTTTCTAATATAGCTACCCATCTTAGTGGAACTAGTAGCTCTGAATGGACACTAGTTTTCTCGATAACAGTTCCATTGATATTCTTCCTTTTCTACTTATTGTTTTCATCGATCAATTTTGGTTTTCGCTGAAGAGTAGAGATGATGCTCTATTAAAGCCCTGAGATGGACTCCTCCAATTTCGAGCTAGGGAGACAATCGAAGTTCTCCAAAACCGACTTAGTTTTCCCTTGAAACCCTTGAGCTAGGTGACACTCCAAACCCTTGCACTAAGAAGCTCACAAGAGGTCAATTTCATAAGTTCAAATGGAAAAGATAGGTTGGAGTGACCTTTTTTTGCCCTTGTATACCTCATGGGCCAATTTGATGTTGTTAGTGACTCCCACCCCCTAATGTGAGCATAGTTATCAAAAATGAACCAGTCATTGAACCGGTAGACACCCCAGACCGGGAACTGGTCAAAACCGTATGAAAACTGGTAAAAGAATTGGTCAAGAAAAAGCACATAAAATTTTAAAATTTTAAATATAAACATATATATTCATGTGCATCCATATGAATCCAAACCATTTATACACAAATAAGCAAAATTTCTCATTTATATAGCATGTAAGGGTGCACATAACCAAATAAGCACCAAGTGCAATCCATCTCTAAACCAAAAATAAGCTCCACATAGCCTTTAGGCTCTAGCATCCAAAAAAATTATGCTACAACAAATACCTACATATGATCAAAATCATTTTGGGATCTTTGTCATCAATATCATCCTCTAAGCATTAAAATAAGATAGAGTAATCATAGCATGTCAAGTCAATATTTTGTTTAAGTGATTGGTATTCTTTTTATTAGGCTCATGATAGAGGAATTCAACAACCAATGCCACCAACAGGAAGGTACATAGAGGGCTTGGATCTCTTGATTAAATACTAGTTCCATACCTCGTACATGAGAAATCCAATGTAGCATTGCAATCCCCCCAGTTCTAAAATTCTAGAATACTATTAAGTCTATTGGATTTTGAGTGAGATCTAAAATTCTACTTTCTCCATATGAAATCCAATGAGGTCAAAACCACTCTCAAACATCCTAATACATTTCATGGTAATGTTAAAACTTTATGTAAAAGGATGAAATTGAAAGATAAAGAAGAAAGTTACTTTTACTTTAAGAATTTAACATTACCATGAAATGCATAGAAATACTATGATCATATGCTTGAATATTAGGCACCTACTTTGGGCTTGTGCCCAACTAAGACATACATTAAAAGAAGAAAAGAAAAAAAACCCCACTTACTATATTCTATGTGGCTTTACTATATCGAACCAGTAAAAAACGGTTCAAACTGGTTTTTGCCTCAAAACAGTCAGATTGATCTGAATCAAACGGTTCGGTATGGTCCTTATAACATTGCATGTGAGTCGACCCCTTTTAGTGATGCGACTTTCTTGCTATGTGGTCCAAAACTTAATTGACCCTCTTCAAACATGGGACCCACTTATTATTCACATCTCCTAAGTATAAATTGTTAATATGCCAAAAAAGTCATCACTATACCATTTTACGCTTTTTTCCCAAGGGACCAAGTGGGCTAAAGGCTATCTCCGTAGTGGGTTACGAAATAAGGGGATATCACAAGTAACTTCCTTCTGAAACTTGTCTTCCATTCTAGGCTTGTTCCTTCAGCCCATAACCTTTAGTACCACTTGTTGTCCTTAATGTAGCACTTGTCCTTTAGCTACTACAATATTTTTTTGTCCACAGACTTGAGACAGTCTTGGTTGTGTTGTTGCTCAAATTGTACAGGTACGGTGCGACAACAACTCAAGTCGGGGGCTGTCACTCTAATCCCTGAATGCTAGACTACTTTGCCTACACAAGATTATAAATGAATTTGGTTCCTTTAGATGTCAATGCCGATTTTATATATCAAACCTTTTAATGCTTATGAAAATAATAAAATTCTCATGAAAAGAAGCCAAACAATGAATGCCCAATTAATTTAAATTACTCGTTAATGTGCTAGGTTACTTATGAGTTAGATTCAAACCACTTTCATGAGATTTTTACCATTGTTATGTAATTCTTAGTATGTTGCTTGTAAAAAGTGAGGAGATGAGGGTTTAGAGAGAGAAAACCAATTAACCTTTTAGACTAGAACATGACTAGTAAACTTTCCCACAATTCTTCAATGAGATGACCACCTGGAATCACCAATGTTAGCTTGAAAAATTGTTGCAAAAACAAGTATTAGAGGCAAAAATTCAAAGATAACCCACTGTAATGACTGAATGGGGCAAAAGAGGCTAAATTAGGGCCAAGCTAAGGATAGGAAGGCCAACATTGGGTTTAAGGATGGGGCCATAAGGCCTATTAGGCCTGCAACTAAGGCTAGAAGGGACCACGCTAGGTCTAGTGTTGAAGAATGTAATTAAGTTCAGTCTTCATTATTATATTTAAGTCATGATGAAATGTATTTTACCAAAAGAAAGAAAAATAATTTATTTTTATTATTATTATTATTATTATTATGACTTATTAAAGCATGGGTTTCATGCTTGGGTCATCATGGTTTAGGTCAAATTCCTCGTTGATGAGTTCTAGGTTTTATATTAAGTCATTAGAGTCAGTGTCCATTTAAAGAGACCCTTCTTGGGCTTCTGAATTATGGAGTAAGAATTATTTTGAGTCAATAAGTCATTTCTCACCTCCACACAAATTCGTCCCTCACATAAACAAGTTAGCCTACATGAAGGCAATTCGAAATTCATAAGAGGCTATAAATACAACGCAATTTGATTTATTTGTCACATCCACTCACAAGTTCAATATACAAATAGAATAAGCTGCAGTGTACAGAATTGCAGGAAGAAAAATAGGATTACAAGATCAAAGTTTTCTAGGTCATCTCTCACACTCACTTGAAGTTACTAGGCTATTGCATCAAAGTTAAAGTTGTTGTTGCATCAAGGTCGAAGTTGTTGTTGCATCAAGGTCGAAGTTGTTATTGCATCAAGATTGAAATTTCTACTGCCTCTAGATCAAAGTTGCTGCTAGGTCAAAGTTGTTGCTACTAGGTCGAAGTTGTTACTGTTATATCAAAGTATTGTTGTTGCTATTGTTCTAGGTTGAAGTTGTTTCGAGAAGGTTATCAATTTGCAAGAGAAGGGAAGGGATGACTTGGTGATTGGAGGAAGTCCTTGTCTAGGTCAAAGAGTCTTGGATTATCTCGTGAAATTATTGAAGGAAGTTTTGTTGACTGGGTTTTGCCCTAGAGATGGGATTTTCCCTAGTTGTCTACCGACATCTGGTCTCTTTGATCTTCGTGCTATGATTTTGGTAATTTATTGATGAACTAAGATAAAATAAGAACACAAGAAAGTTAATAATAACATAAGAATCTCACAAGTAATTATCAAGATAAATAAAATCTTTCTTCCTTTCTAATTTTCTAACAGTTAAAAGGCCTAAACAAATTATCACGACCCTACAAAATAAAAAAAAATCGCTTCAGATCTTGAAGATTTCCCAAATCACTGCAAATTAGCTCAATGTTGGCCCTGCAAATTCAATGGAGACTAGATCTTACCCTCAAGGGCCTAGATCAAGCTCAAAACCCCACTGACTCTTCTTGAATCACTTGAATCTCACATGCACAAATGAAAATGAAATTCCCTCAAAATCCCATATATATACAAAAATTTCAAAATAAAACCCAAAATCCCAATAGCTACAAAACAAGGGTTAGAAAAGATTATTTTACAAAACTATCAAGAAAAATATTTACAATATATTTACAAATATACAAGGCTTGTAATACTTTTTTGAGAAAATACTTTTTTAAATAATGAAAATAGATCAATGTATTTCGAAAGTTAGATTATTAACCAAAGCCTTTAGTGAAGTAAGAAACTCATATAAAAATTCCCGGAGCCCAAACAAGGTGACTCTTCTCCAGAGCCTGTGAACTTGGAGGCCAAGGGCCAGTGTGCTTGCAAATCTCTATATATGTCTTCAAGCAAACTTTTTAGTCATATGGTGGATCAGATCACCTATGATAGACCCAAAATCTACCATTAGAATGTTCTTGTCACCGAAAAATGAAATAACAAGCTTATATAAAAATTCAACACAATATAGGAAATCACATAACCAACACGTAACACAGATCAATAGACAAAGAACAATGTGAACTGAACCCCAATGTCATTTTATTATGATATTCAGATGTTCCCAGCAAATCATTGGATCAATATCATCGTTTACAAAATTTACATCGACCAAAGATATCCAAAAAGAAGCAAAATGACTTGTATTTATAGAAAAATCCCTCCAAGTGGAACATAACGGCTAGTTGGCTTGATCCCCACCAAACTAATCTTGACATTGATAAATATTTGATCATATTTTAATCTCTGGCATCGAAAATATTAATTTTGAGGAAAATTTGAAATTTCTCATAAAACCCATTTTTTATTAATCCAAAAATTGTTTTTGGATTAATTTCCTCAAAATTTTGACTTTAAATTAACCACCAAGGTCTAAGGGGTTATTTTTTCTTAAAAAATCCAATTTTGCGTTGGTGGGGGACCTCCAAAAATTAACTTTTTTTTGACCCACGAATTTTTCCACTTGGAGAAAACAATTTCTCTATAATTAATTTTTGGCTTTACATTAATTAATTTTCTCACTTAGGATTTAATTATATTTTGGCAGAAAAACTAATTAATTCACATAACAGGGGATTAATTATTTTTCACGCCTGAAATATTTAGCCATGGTGTCTAAGTATGCGGTACCATGCATTAAAATATTTTTTCATCAGATAATTACAAATTCAATCCTCAAAGGGTGAATACCCATTCATTATAGACCCTAAAAATAATTACGCAGTTCTGCAACACAATATGATCTAGTAGACCGAGTGATATGTAATAAAATAATTTATCCAAATAACTTAAATTATTCCCAAACCACTTTTACAAAGACTCGATATAACACTAGGACTCACCTAAGAATTTGTGAATGAATTCCATCCTAGCTTTGGGATTTAAGCTAGAGGAAAAACCCTTTCGGTTATCTATGTTTAGATATGCATATAATGCATTGAGGTTAAAAAAATTACTAGGATGAAATTCCTCACCAAAATTAGAGGCTTACCTAGGTTTTTAAATAATTAAATGGTCGTATTCGCATCATTTATATTACAATTTGAAAAAATTGGGTTTATAATGACATGATAGGTGGTTGGTTTATGATTTTGAACTCAGAAAAAAATTATACAACTGCTTTCTTGGGATTTTGATAGAATAGATGCAACATCTAGCTCCATATGGGGACATGTTGCTTTATCAGAGTGATGTGAGAATCCTATATCCAAGAAAATAGAAGTCCATCAAATAGATATCCACTCATAATCAAAATCATCATTCATATATAGAACGTCTGTTGGAATAGACAAATTTACTCTAACAAATTGAAATTTAAAGACATGTAACATAAGTGCATGAAAAATAAACTAACTAATGACAGAAACGAAAGAGAGTAGGTTATAGCTACTATAAAAATATGTCACATGGCATCATATGTCATCTTTGTAGTATAATTTGAGCATCTGCCCATTTGTTGGCAACTCGACGTGATTACCCGCTAAGGTATTCAGATAGAAATAATTTGCTCCAACAATCCCTGTGATGATATAAGGCCCAAGCCATAGACTATTGAACTTTCCATGATTGTGGGGCTTCTCATTCTATGATCCAATAACAAAACCGCATCGCCAACCTGTAGAGACCTGTTCTGAGATGACTTGTCAAAATTTTCCTTCATTCTGGTCTGACCTTGACATAAGTTATCAAAAGTATTCTTGTGAGCCTCACCAAGTTCCATAATTTGATAAATTATTCTTTGTAATGCATCCTTATCATCTCTAAACTGTTGTAGAAGCTGATAAGGCGGAAGTTTGAGTGAACAGGTAAAGTTACTTCCAAACCATAGGCAAACTCCAAAGGAATTTTTCAGGTAGCCATCTTCTTTGTGATCTTGCCTGCCCATAATGCATACTTGATCTTACTATCCCATGACCACTTGTTATCCCCAACAATATTTGTGATGATATTTATCAAATTCTTGTTACTTGACTCTGTAAGACCATTTCCTTTGGAATAATAATTCAAAAAATGAGATAGGACAATATCATACTTGAAGCAAAAAGAAGAGAACTAGAAAGAACTGAAAGCTTTGCTGTTGTCAGTTGTGATTTTGGCGAGAACAACAAATCGAGTGATAATTTGATTCTTAATAAAATCCATGACAAACTTCTTTGTGGCATGCTTTTTTGGAATGGCTTCAACCCACTTTATGAAGTAATATGTTGCAGTCAAAATCCATGAATAGCCATGACTAGAATTCTGATTAAATTTTCCAATGAAATCCAACACCCATTACTGAAAAGGGGCTTCTGCTATGATTGACAGAAGAGTCAAGGATGCTAACTTTTGTTTTTCAGTGAAAGGATGGAACTCCTGGAAATTTTTGACAACTTTATGTACATCCAAGAAAATGGCAGGCCAATAATATCCAACACGCAAAATCTTATGGGTTGTGGTTTTTGCTTCAAAATGGCCTCCACGAAATCTTGCGTGGAACTTATTGATAAGCTTATTAGCTTCATCTTCATTTACACACTTGAGTACTATACCATTTGGATTTCTCCACCCAAGCCCATCTTTTAAGATACAATATTTGGTTTCCTTTAATCTGAGAGCCCTCTTTTTATGAGCTACCAAGTGATCAGGGCATGGTAGATTTGTCAAATAATAAATGATATCATTATACCATTTGATCTTTTCCAACTTTTGAAGATTTGGGGAAATAGAAGTTTCAACCACTCCATTATGGAAAACCAACTCTAAAGCCTTTTCATTACTTTATGTCATCATTTGAGCTAATCCTTGGCCTTTGACAAGCTTGGTTGGTCTAATATCGAGATCATACTCTTGAATTTTAGTTACCCATCTTGCACGAGTTTCTAAGCAATCTGTTTGAGTCAATATATCCTTGACAACAAAGTGTGGAACAAAGGCAATGAATTTGGAATAACCCACATATGTTCTGAAATGCTTAAGGGACTTGACTGATGCATAAGCTTTTTTTTCCATAATGCTATAATTTAACTTTGAATTTGCAAGGATTTGCTCATGAAGGCTATTGGTTCTCATGACCATCCTTATTTTTCTGCAATAAGACACCTGTGATAGTATCTTCAGATGTGAATGAAAAAACAATGACGTCCTTTGAATAGTCTGGGTTGACCAAGACATGAGATTTAGCTATAACATCTTTAATATCTTGAAATCCCCTTGTATCCTCATCTTTCCAAACAAACTTTGCATCCTTCTTCAGTCAACACTATATAGGCTTAACAATCTCAACATTTTTTGGAATGAATCTCTTGAGAAAATTTGTTTCCCATAAGAAATATTGGAGGGACTTAAGATTATCTGGCAATGGAATATGTTGAATAATCTCAATTCTTTCAACTCTGCCTAAGAAAGCTTGTCCTCCTGGACCCTCTGTGTAGGCTTCTGCACAGTTCTTGTACAGACCCGTTGATGTCTAGCCCAACACAACCTTTGATCAAGTGGTTTTGCCTGTCTCTGTTGAGGAGAATGCTTCTCTAGCTTTCTGGAATATATTTCATGCATTTGGAAGCTGAATCGATTTTTCCCACAACCAAATCAAATTTCCCTATGATGTTGACTGCACAGTCCTCTACGTTGCCTCACTAAGAATAACGTGACCTCATGTTGTTGCCTCTTCGAATCTGAATAAATTGCTCTCGATCACTTTCCCTTCCCCTCTCTGTCTCAGGTTCCCTACTGAAGCTCAAACTCTTCCAACACTGTTGGCTTTCTGGAAAATCAAACTCTCCAAGGAAATCAAACTCTTTGTGGTTCTCACAACTGTGTTCTCCATCTACCCATTAACTTCTTCTTATAATCTTTTGTTGGGACTCCAACGACCAAGATTAAATATTAATTGATGGCTAAGATTCATTCCAAGTAGATCCTTGTGAGTTTCTAAATGATTCACACCTTATCTCAATTAATTATGATTAATTAACCCCTTCCCCTAAGTTTAGACTTAGGAAATAATTAAAATTAGACAAATAATCTAATTGATATACTTTTATGTGGAATTTCCATAAGCGATTTATGGGTTATGGAGAACTCTTGAGTTTTATCCTCTCCACAAAGTTTCGAGACTAAAACACCTTCGATGCTACAAAAACTAACACTCCCTCTTAGTGAGGAAGGTGTGTCAGTTTTTGTAGCATCATATGTGTTTTAGTCATGAAACTTGTTGGAGAGGCTAGAATACATGAAATCTCCATAACCCAGAAATTGTTTCTGGAAAATCTATCTAGAGATGGCTTAGTTAGATTATTAACCTATTTTTTTTAATGTTTCCTAAGTCTAAACTTATGAAAACTGGTTAATTAATTTGAATTAAGTCAAGGTGGGAATTCTCTAGAAACTCACATGAATCGATCTAGAAATGATCTGAGCCATTTATTAAGATTTAATCTTGGTGAATGGAGGCCGAACATGAAGATATAAGAAGTGGTCGATGTGGTGATGTAGAGGATACACTTGAGCAATAGTTCCTTGCGTAGATCGAGCTCTGTTTTTGTGCATCAGATGTGTTCTAGTCACGAAACTTAGTGGAGAGGCTAGAATACATGAGATCTCCATAATCGTTTTTGGAAATTCCCTCTAGAGATGGATTAAATAGATTATTAACCTATTTTTTTAATTCTTCCTAAGTTTAAACTTAAGAAAAATGGTTAATTAATCAGAATTAATTAAGTCAAGGTGATAATTCTCTAGAAACTCACATGCATCAATTTAGAAATGATCTGAGCAATTGATTAAGATTTAATCTTGGCTGTTGGAGTCCCAACAGGAAGATATAAAAAGGGATCAATGTGGTGATGGAGAGGATACACTTGAGCACCACTTCCTTTTGCAGATTGAGAAAGCAACAATAGAGTTTGAGCCAAAGAGGGATGTAGAGTTAGTGAGGGGTAGGGACAGTGATCCAGAGGAAGATTTCCATATGCAGAGAGGCAATAGTAAGAGGTCGAGTTATTGCCAGTGCAGGAACACACGAGTGTAATCAGCATGGCTATCGGGGTTACTTAGGGAATATCTTTGCTAGATTTTCTTGCTGTGGATTGCCATTTTTCAACATCTATATTGTACTAAGAATTTCACTGTTGCATAATAATAAAAACCCTTAGCTATGGCACTGGTTTTCCAAAGTTGGTTTTTTCCAGAGAAATTTGTCCAAAAATAACTATATAAAATTTATGTTTGTGTGAGTTATATTTTCTTAGTTTCAAGTGCTATTTTCTTCCGTGGTTTATTTGTGAAAAACACACTGTTAATTATTTGGTATTTGTCGTAGCAGACAATAAATAAACTGTTAAATAAATTATCAATTAGAAAAATAATCTCCAGTTGCTATGATAGATGAAATTTTCACATGGTATTAAAGGGTTAGTGATCAACCAAGAATCTCATAAGCAGAGGAGATAATTTCACTGTTCAGAGGGAGAAGCAGACTGAAATTATTAGAAGTTGTGCAGTACCGAGATAGGCAGGCCGAATTACTGGGGCTAGGGTTTTTTTTTCAGTTGTAGGTTAGCATAAATGTCGAGTTGCCTGATATAGTGCTTCCAACAGTCAGAGGGAGAAACAACAACTAAGACTTTCACTAAGAAAATTTTTGGTTAGACGCAGAGGGTTTTCCAGCAGTATTACAGAATCAATATCGAGCGGAAGAGAAAATCACACACAACAGAGGGAAGATTTCTCTCACGGAACTTCAAGTTTCAGAATTTCGATCTTCCATTGTAGATTGGCAATAGCAGCTATTAGATCTACACATTCAAGAAGGGAGTGAAAGTAGCAAAGCAACAACCAAGCATATGGAAAGAGGGATTTTTTGACAGTTTTAGTGATGGCAACAACTCGGGTTAGATATCAATATAGGTTGGAGGGTTCCTCCAAGTATGTCATTGGGAAGGCTAGGATGTACTTCCTTCTAGATGAATATGGCCTGAAAGCCTACATAGGTAGTGTGGTAGCAATTCCCCAGGATGAAGATAAACTCAAGGAATACAGGAAGGAAATGGTGAATGTGAAGCAGTTGATCCTAGATGGAGTTCAGGATCATATAGTCTCGCATATAGTGGCCAAGGGAATGACCAAAGAGATGTGGAATTCTCTCTCCACATTATACCAAGGTACTTCTGAGCAATGGAAGTTGTTCCTGGAAGAGAACTTGAGATGCATCAAATATGCAGAAAGGGGAAGACATAGATCCCTTCCTCACCAGAATTCAGGAGGTCTGAGACCAACTTGCAACTATTTGGGCAGCACCTCAACCTTAAGAGTTAGTATGGTTGGCACTAAATAGTGTCTCAAAGGATTGGCAAGTTTTTGTCCAAAGCATATTGGGCAAACATAGGCTACTAGATTGGGACAAAACATGGTCTGACTTGCATCAGGAGGAGTTGAGGCAAGCTCTGCTAAAGAGATCCATTAGTGGTAGGAGTAGTAGCAAATCTAAAGGTGTGAAGGAGGAGGAGAATATGGACCTAGCATCAAAGGGTCCCAGTCACGGGAAAGGGGAACAAAAGAAGAAGAAGAGAGACCTATCAAAGGTCAAGTGCTTCAGGTGTGGCGAGTTTGGCCACTATAGTACACAATGTTCTCTCGAAAAGAAGGACAAGCAGAAGAAGCAGGACTAGTAGGAAACATCCATAGAAATAAATGAGATTTCCTCTAGGATAGAGGAAGAGTTTGTTATGTTTACAGACATACCTTTAGGAGTGAGGTGGTGTGATTTGGTGATGTAGCCCTTGAGAGATACAGAAGTTTGGGAAAGATCCTTGAAGTGTCCTCCTCATGGATCATTACCTTACTACGGGGGTCCACAATATTCAGTAGCAGGATGGATCAGTGTCAGTAGTTGTAGTAAGATTCCCGAGTGACAGTTGCATATACTAGTATAGTCAGATGTTGAGGATCATAACACTAAATTGATAGTAGAGCAGGAGTCTCAGTAGCAGAGTCAACATCAATGCACATTCTTTAGTAGACAATGCAGTGGCTAGTAATAGTCAGGACTCAAGAGACAAATGAAACAAACATAGATGATTCAGTATTTCATATGCTTCTTAGTTGCAGTATTTGTAGTTGTAGTAGCAACATATAAGATGGAGTTTCAGTGTAGATTCAGGGTTGGAAGCAGTATGGTAGTGTCAACAACAACTCAGATGTAGAGTCAAACTTGTGTAGTGGTTGGTGAGTAGTATGGCCAGACATCAATAGCATGATAGGAGATGGTACAAAGACATCAATAGAATATAGTCCTTGCTAAGAGGGTGATCCAGGTGGATATTGGTGGCCACCTGCCAAGTCCACCTGGACCCCCACCATTGTCTTTCTCAGCATTTTCAGTTTCCTTAATTGTAGCACAACTTACTATTTTTAGCAGTTTTTCGGGTCCTGAACTTCCGGAGCCGTTTTGAGGCCCTAAACGATGTTTTTTGGGAATCTGGGGGCAACATGGGTCCATGGTATGGATCGTGTTGCCGTTCCAACAATGATAGTGCTCGAATAGATCTTTCTAATGAGCTATTGTACGCGTCAAACGGAGATCATATGCTAAAGTTACGACCCAGGGAAGTTGATGTACCAACTTACCCCCAAACGGGGCCCACAGTTTGGCGTTTCATCTCCTAGGGTTAGGTTTTGGAATGTTAAGGGTTTTTCATTGTTTCTCAACAATAAATAGGCCTTCGAGCCTCATTGTAACATAGTTCAGAGGCATGTAGCCATCACATCTCTTCTCAGAGATAAGCTACCATCACCCTAGCTAGTTTATTTCCATTTCTGATTGTAAGCATGTTTCAGTATTTTCCATTAATGAAATGAAGTATTATTTCCACTGCATCTTTGTGTTTATGGTTATCTCTGTAATTTGTTGCATTCCTGTTTAAATCCGGATCACCCTACCCTAGAAAATCAAGTTCTTGATCTCTCTTGGTGTGTTCTCCAATTGACCCTCAAGCCTCCTCTTATATTTTTCTCGTTGGTCCATCAATGGTTGAGATTAAATCTCTAATCAACGGTTAAGATTAGATTTGGCTTTATCCATGATTTTTGGACCATTCTAACCCACTTTTATATTAATTCACATCAATATTTTATTTTTCCTAAGTTTAGACTTAAGAACTCCATTTAAAATATTAATTATTTTAATATCTCCCAAACTGGTTAGATTCTACCCAAACCATTTCACGGTCTTGGAGATCTCATGTGCTTTATTCTCTCCACCAATTTTCATGGCTAGAGAACATCCGATGCTACCCCAAATCAACACTCCCTCTTAGAGAGGACTGTGCTCTAGTAATACTCCTCACTGAGTATCACCTTGATCATCCAGCATCGGTCCCTGTGTTGATGCTAGGCCTCCCCACCCAACATCCTCTGCACTGTTGCATCATGTACTACTACCCATGGCCCTGCCACTTCCACTGCTGCATCCATACAACAACTCCCTCTGCATTCGTGCTACTGCCCATAACACTGCCACTGCTAACTGCTGCACTGCAACAAAGTTACTGAGAAGTAAGTAACTGATCCTCCCAATTCTGACATCTCTATCAAGCTAGAAACACTCCAGATGTTGAAGCTCCCTCTGTCGCTGACAAGTGCTCTCTCTACTAACCTCCACGTTGCTGCAACAACTCCATGCATCTCACACTACTGCCTCACGCTGTCCCAAGACTCTTGCACTGTAGCACTCTCTCTTTCTCTATCCGCATCCGTCTCTATTGACATCCACCAGTCCTGCTACTCCTCTTTGAGGCTCTTGTAGCTAGGTATAATCCAAGAGGTTGGGTACCTCGATAATCCTGCCCCTCATCATTTATAGTCTGTCTGACTACAGCTCAATGTCTCCCCACTTCCTCTCAAGTGGCGCATGAGCACTCATGGCACAATCATCATTTGTCTCCACTTCTTTCTTCATCATTGCTGGCGCTACCTTGGTCTCAGAAGCCTCTCCCTTTCTCTTCTTCCTTGGACACTGGTTCGCATAGTGACCCCATTGCCCACAGTGGAAGCACTTGACCTTGGAGAGGTCCTTCTTCTTCCATTTCTCTTGCTTTCCTGCAGATGCTAGAGTAGCATCCTCCTCTTCCTCTTTCTTGATTCTAACCCTCTTACCACTACTCCCTGCCTTGGTTAGTGTCTAATCTCTTCTTAACGAAGAGTCACCCACAGTTCCTCCCAATCTGGAAGGTTCGACCTACCCAGTAAACTCTGGACAAATACCTCCCAGTCCTCTGAGACTACATTCAATGCTGTCCTCACCAACATCTCCTCATCCGGTGTGGCCCATATGGAAGTCAGCTGGTCCAGTATCTCTGTCAACCACCCGAGGAAGATATCTATCTACTCTCCCCTCTGCATCTGGTATGACCGCAGCTGATTTTCTAGAAGCATTTTCTTCTGCACGGAAGTATGCTAATACAACTTCTTTAGGGAATCCCACATCTCATTTTTCATACCCTTCTCGGCAATATGTTGTACCACATGATCCTTGACCCCATCAAGGATGATGCAATTAGCCCTGGCCATTGCCTCTTCATACTTCTCATTTTCAGCCGGGTCAACTGGAATCGCTATCATTTTCAAGGTGAAGTGCTTGATGTGATAATGCCTCATCAGGTATTTCTTCCTCCTTACCTCCTTTTCCTTTACTATATCATTGATTTCTGATCAATTGATGTCTTCAGACGTTACTCTTTCGCATTGTCACCTTGCCATGCAAAATCTTAATCCTATTTCTTGCCCGGTTCTGACTCTCCCCATTTGTCACCCTCCTCCTCTGCCCTCTATTCATGCTCACATGGATAACTCATCTAACTCCTTCGATCTTCATCTCATCCTCCCCCAGACCCTGTTAACCTCTCTCATCTCGAGACTGGACTGGGAATTCTCTCCCTATCAAGGATCCCCAATATTACCCAAGGTAAGAAGTCTCAAATATCCAAAGCCGTGAACGAGGCCAACCTAGAGATAACAGCCAACAAGCAACTATCACTGGAAGGTTTCCTTAGAGCCATACATGCCCCATCTACCATTCCCCCATGAAGTGGTTATCTTTCAACTGTTGATAGTTGACCAACCCCTCCAAAAATATTTCCTTTAAACAAATAGTCCTGTATGATCGTCTCAATATCATCCTTCTATTAGAAACACTAGGGGCATGCTCGAAAGTAGAACACACTCTATCATCTTTATTTAAAGGTTGGCATTAGGGGACTTTTGAGGTCTAAAATGGGCCTCCTAAGAAAAATGTACAACCAAAATAAATTTTATAAGAACCAATAGGATTCAAGATGATGATGTCAACCATGGGGGATGATTCACTGATTTTGTAGTAAAAAAGTAAAAAGATTAAAAAATAATAAAATATTAAAACTACTTTTTCAACTCATATTTTCAACTTATCTACCTAAGGTTTTACTCAAATTTTGAGCGGGAGTACTCGTTGGATGCAAAATTTAATTCCTCATCCAAAGAGTACCCATGTTTCATACTTTTGATGGACCCTTCTACACGACAAATGAGAAATACATGAAAAAACTTGATTGCAAACATGTTTTTCATGTATTTCTCAGTTTTCGTGTAGCAGGGTCCATCAAATGTATGCAACATGGGTACTCCTTGGATAAAGAATCAAATTATGCATCCAACAAGTGTTTCCGATCGAAATTTGAGTAAACCCATAGGAAGATAAGTTGAAAATATGAGTTGAAAAAATTGTTTTTTTCTTTTTTCCCTCTAAAATTTGATGATGTCATATAGTCTTATTTTATTATTTCCACTATTATTTTATAATTTCTTTAGGAGACCCATTTTAGACCTCAAAAATCCCGTAATGATATTTCATGTGATTGATGCTTTGGGTAGATCCGGGGGGATTACTTTAAGATACAACCCTAAATCTATACTGGTGCACAACATTTGGGGATCTCATAACTATATTGTTGTCGATATTCACTCAGCAAAACTTGGCATCTCTATTAGACTTATCAACATATATGGCCCTTATCACAATCGTGTCACTTTCTGGAATTCCCTGATGACTAAGTCCTTCATGAACGCTAATAATCTCATCATTGGGGGTGAGCTAAATTTTTCTATTAGAAGGATTGAGTATTGGGGTAGTAGGGAACTGGAGGATACCCTATCTAATTTCTTCATCTGACTCATGGAATCTCATAATCTCATCGACATCGATATGGAAAAATCCCTCCCGACTTGGAGGAACTAGAGGATGAGGGACGAAGCTATTGCTCGTAAACTGGATCGGTTCTTGATTAAGGAGCACTTCCTAGAGCATATATCATGTTATAAGTAGTGGGTGGGTCAAGGTGGGCAATCTGACCACTACTTGATATATCTCCAAATGCTTGGCCATTTTGAAAATCCTAGAGGCCCCCTTCAAATTCAACTCTACCTGGCTCAAGGAGGATGCATTTAAGAAGATAGTGATTGAAAATTAGAAGAGATGCGAACAGCTGGAGAATGAAACCATGGCATCTCAATTCAACGATAAATTGAATAATATTAAAAGGAAAAACCCTAGGATGGCTTAAAGGGAAAGACACTCGAGACGAGGAAGCTTTATCTCAAATTGAGGCCACCCTGAAACGATTGGAACAACTAGATGCTGGGGGTTACTAGACTCAAGAATCAAAACTCCAACCTATTCATCTGGAAATGGAATAACGGAAAATTCTACAAGCCAAAGGAGAAACGTGGAGACTTAAGAGTAGGCCATCTGGCTCCAGGTAGGGGATGACAACACAAAATTATTCCATCAATATGCAAAGGCGAGGAAGGCTTTCAACACTATATGGTCCCTTAAAGATGACTCTGGAAACACTGCTTCAAATTTTAAGGACTTGGCTAGAATGGGTATACAACATTTCCAAATGATATTCAAAACCCCTCAACATGCATGCCTCGGTGACATCATGCACATCATACAGGAATTTCCTCGGTTAAACACTGAGGAGGACTCTAAAGAACTATAGCACGCTATCACCCCAACGGAATTGGAACATGTTCTTCGGTGGTTTAAGAAATATAAGAGGCCTGACCCTAATGGTTGGACCATCGAATTCTTCCTCAATTTTTATGAACTCATTAGATGCGAATTATTCACTGTTGTAGAGAAATGTCTAACCATTGGTCAATTTTATGATGCTTTCAACTCTACTTTCATTGCCCTTATCCATAAATCGGATGACCCATCCTCCTTTATAGACTACCGCCTGATTTCTCTATGTAATGTTATCTACAATATGATTGCCAAGATCATTGCCAATATAATTCGCCCCCTCCTCTCTCATCACATATCTAAGTAACAATTTTATTTCTTAGAAGACCAACAAATTCATGAAGCCATAGGAATCCCCCAAGAGAGCCTTCATAGTCTCAAGACCCAGAACTAAAAGGAATGCTCCTCAAGGCTGGCCTATCTAAGGCTTTTGATAGAGCTAGTTGACTCTACATCATATTACTCCTCACTCACTTGGATTTCCCTATATATTTTATAAAATGGATCATGTGTTGTATCTCCACTGCATATTTTAATGTCCTCATAAATGGTGTTGCATCAAATTGTTTTCATGCAGAGCGTGGACTCGGGCAAGGGTGCCCGCTCTCCCCTTTACTTTTCCTAATGATTATAGATGGATTAAGTAGACTTATGCACATAGCCATTAGGCGGGGCACTCTCAAAGGGATTTTCATAGGAGGATATACACTTCTCTCACATCTACTATTTTTTGATGATGTACTTATCTTCCAGGACGGCTCGCTCAGCGATGTGAATTCATTCAAAGCCATCCTAGATTCCTTATTTAATGCTACAAGTATGTCTACAAATCAACAAAAATCTCCTATCACCTGTTGTGAATGCACTGATATTGAACTCACTCATTCTCACAACATCTTTCCATTCACTTTCCTTCACCTTGAAGATGGAATCAAATATCTCGGTTTTCAACTCAAGCATAATGACTATCGGAAGGAAGATTGGATGTGGTTAGTGGCCAAAATTGAGAAGAAAATTAAATCCTGGTGCCACAAGTGGCTCTCTAGAGCTGGTAGACTTGTTCTCATTAAATTGGTCATTGAAGCGACTCTGATGTTTTGGATGCCCCTAGCTTGGATACCAAATGGCATCCTAAACATCATTCAAAGGACATGTTGTGGTTTCCTCTAGCGTGGGGAAAAGGAGGGACACACTTATGCTTGGGCCAGATGGGACAAAATTTCCCTCTTAAAGGCATGGGGAGGATATGGTCTACAGGACCTTCACAGATTTTCACAAGCACTGGTGGCAAAGGTTGGATGGAGATTAATCACTACAAATAGGCTTTCGATAGAAGTGGCCCAACATATATATATCTCCCCCCTATCTATTGAAGAGTGGATTCGACTCGCCAAAAAATTGAAAGAAAAAAATTCCACCATATGGAAATTTGTCCTAAAGTATTTTCCTCTCATTGTTGCAAGATTAGCTTGGCGCATTGGATTTGGACAACATGTGTGCATTGGTATCAACTAATGGTCGGGATGCGATAACAAACATATCCTCCCTCATGATTTAATCACTTTTCTCGTTGAACACCGGATAAAATTCTTAAATTAGGTTGGGGTCCCAATTAGATCGGACATCTGGGGACAACATTGGCTTTCAGCCGAGGAGCTATAGATCCTTGTATGGGGGAAGTATCTCAGATCTTAATCCTCGTCATACACTAGAAACCAACTAGGAATATGAACTACTGTGGGTTCTCTCTAAACATGGTGTTTACACTCCTAAGGAGTGTTACCTCATAACCATTTGCACAAGAGAACCTAATCTATCTAGATGGTGGTGGAAACACTTATGGAAGCTTAAGGGGTCGGCAAAAGCGAGATTTCTATTCTGGTGCATTATGGAAATCAAATTACCAGCTGGAGAAAATCTGAATAAGCGCGCCTTTCATGGCCCCTCATGGTGTTCGTTATTTCCACAATTTGAAGAATCCACAGAGCACTTATTTCTATCCTGTCAAGCGACATCCACGGTATAGAATTTAATTTATCTTGGTCTCTCTTCATTTATTAGATGGTAAGGTAGCTCCATATCACAAGCATGGGCTCTCTGGTGGAATGAGACAACATCAGACAAACTTAAAAATATACCTTTACTTGCGTGTTAGGGTATATGGATTCGGCACAACTGGAAAAAAAAATCATAACTATCCTTTTTTCCCAGAGAGAATAGTAGCACAAGCCTTAGCCATATACTCCTTACTGCCGGAAGATGACACCACCTCTGTCCCTCGCATCATATCATTGGAAAACATCGATTGATCATACCCGTAGGCATATTTCGACGGATCCTCACAGCAGAGATCATGTGGTGGAGGGGTTGTTCTATATCTTACTGGTCATCATTACTTTAAGTTAAAAACTAGTTCGGGTCAAGGCACCAACAATTATGCAGAATTACTCAATCTTAAGCTGCTACTTCTCTTTGCACTTGAGAAACAATGTAGAAAGCTTCAAATTTTTGGTGACTCAAAACTAGTGATCGATTGTGTCTCATCAAAATCCACCTATCGCACACACACTCTCAAAAGTATATTGGATGAATTAATGCTCCTCAAGTTACATTTTGACTTCCTCTCTTGTCATCGCATTTACACGCAGCAGAACCATATTGCAAACCAACTATCCAAAGATGGCACGCAACAAATGTTTGGTACTTGGCACATGACAAAGGTCAACAACAATATACGACATCAATATTATCATCGATCATTCATGCACAATCAACAAACAGATACAATCATACAAGATTAATAATATTTTAATGGAACCTTTTTGGCTCTTATGGACCACCGACACAATTGATCTTCATTTTTTATATCAATGACAACACCCATATCCTGGATTATACTTCCATAACTTTGTTAACATGATGTATATTTTTTTGTTATATGCTAGGACGATGGAATTAATTTGGATGATGCTAAGCATATTTTTATATTATATCATATGAACCATACAATATGTAATTTTCATCTTTTATCATAATGAAAATTATGATTTTTCTTGGGGAAAAAACATAATTTTATATTAAATTCATAGAAAGAGATAAAGTAATCTAAAATAAAAAGTATTTCAATATTACTTTAAAATAAAATATTCAAATCTCTATGTTAATTAATATTTCAATATCAACTTCATATAAATTTATACATAAAAAAATAGAAATAAATAACTAGTATTAACTCATATAATATATATTATATATATATATATATATATATATTCAAACCATTAAAAAAATAATATATTAATTATAAACATTAAAAGTAATTAAAATATATGATTAAAAAATAACTGAAATATATATGGTTAAATATTTTATAAATGTATTATTAAAATGAAGGATATGTATAATTTGTTTTATGTTCATCATGGAATAAATCTAATATCTAACTAGATTTTTCTTTCTACAAATTTTACACTTTAAACGAAATTTTACATTTCAAAAATTTTAATCCTTAATAAATCCAAATTAAAATAAATCTATATTAATTAAAAACATTTAAATAATTATAAATATTAAATCCATCATTAAAATAAAACATGAAACTTAATCCAAACTCCTTTACCTATAAACAAAATCTCTTTTACGCATAAATATAATATCACACTAATTTTTCTCCTTGGAAAAAATATCACGCTAATTTTCTATTTTTGTTTTTAATAGTTTCTTCTTTGCATATGATTTTTAAAAACTCAATACAAAAATGAAAAATTAAAAACTAAAAAAGGATGAAAAGTTTTTAAAAGGTGACATATTTTCTATTCTTTCTTATGGTCATAAAAGGAGTCAAAGGATGGAAGCCTCTGGTTGAGAGGCAACCTTTAGTCTTCTTCTTAATGGTGTTTTAGTGCTTTATGATTTTTATATCTGAACCCGGAGTTACCACATCTTGTACAACTTTGGGTTTACAATGCATTTGTATATGTTATAATTTTATATAGTAGAATTTAGATTATATGTTTTGAAAAATATAGAAGATTATCAGGTGTCCCTTTTATATAAGCACATTTAATAGCGAAGTATTTTCGAGTTATATATATATATATAATTTAAAATAAAAATTTAAAATATATTAAAAAAGAATAATAAAATTAAATAAATCAGTAAATTTATATAGTATTTGTTTTCTATTTTATAGATTTTAATTTGCAATAGTGTAAAATATCGTATTATAAATAGTTTAAAAAATAAAATTGTTTGAAAGATATTAACATAAAAATTCTTTTTTATTATTCTAAAAATTAATTATATGTAAGTAAATTTAAATATATCTAAAAAAATATAAAATTTAAAAAATCAATAAATTCTATAGTATTTTTTTCTATTTTATAGCTTTTAATTTACAAGAGTGTAAATTATCGTATTATAAATAATTTTTGTAATTTTTTTCGTAAATATTAAAAATAAGAATTTATTATTATTATTATAATAATTATTATTATAAAATTAATTTATCTTTAAGTAAATTTTGTGTAAATTATTTTTAATTAAATAATAATAACAATAATAGTAATTATTATAATATAAATGATTGGTTTCTGGAGCAAAATAATTAGCAAAAAAACCATAAAATTTTGGCATTAATTTTTAAATATGTAAGAAGCTTTTAGAAGGTTGTGGGCTTTGTGCCTTGAAGGGAGGAACAATCCTCATTCTTAGATCTAGTTCAGTGACATTTTCTAAGATTTCCTTAGACAACGATTTTAGTGAATATGTCTTTGTTTTATAGCCAACCTTGTTAGTCAACGTCCACCTCAATAACATTTTTAAAGAAAGCATACACAAAATTATGTGAAATGTTGGTTTTAATAACCATTCATGAAGCAAGGGACACAAGAAATTTACACAAGAAATCTCTAAAGGGGGAAATATATTATGAAATGAAATTCACAAGTGTAATTCTATTGTACAAGATGGTCATTTTATGTAATAATGGTGATCATAACAAATACACCAATTTAGAGAAATGTGTTCAAACCCCACTATAATTATCTCCTTAAATCCTTGAATGAATCTCTCACTAAATCTTCATCCCTATTTTCACTCAAGTTACTCCCAATTTCTCAACCATAGGTAGAATTTTATGGTTGGCCTAATTCATTACATAATTTAGATATTAAATATTATTTACATGTAGGAGTTATTCCATCAAAATCCTACCTAATGAGTATTGTGAATTCTCTGTCTTCAGTTATCCTTCAAAATGGTCTCATCTTCATCTTCAATCTTCTTCACTCTTCATCTTTAGCATTTTCCTTTCGTCTTCATTCATCTTCATCCTTCATCTCGTACCTACAAAATCATAACTAAATTATTTGTTGAAGTCAATATACAAAAGTTACCATCCACCAGAATACATGGGTCAGTAGATGTTGTATTCACCAATTCTATGGGAAACCTTTGTTCATACATAGTTCAACAACATATCTCTGCATCTATATAATCAACTCCCCCTACATCATAAGCATCATTTCTCAACCTTTGTTTTCAGGATTACCTTTAACCATACAAACTTTAACTGGCTTCTTGCCACATTGCAAGTGGTTTCGAATAACCAAAAACCAACCTCTCTCACAACGATCAAAAGAAGTGATTATTCAACACCACATCTTCATGACAAGTTTTTATTGAGCACCATTGTCTATTCAATGGGAGGTATACTTGCCTCTTCAAGCATTACATCAAATCAAGTACATTCAATTTCAATTTCAATTTATGCCAAACATTTCATTTTTACATTATATATTATGGGCTATTAAACCTTTTAGGGATATTGTTTTCATGAACTCACCGCATCCCCATTTCCATTTTTAACACATGGTACTATTATTTAACGTTCTTCATGTATTTTTGTTAATATCTTCATCTTCCATTTCCTTCTTCTTTCACCTCTCTCATCTTCCTTTCTAGTTACTTCATTCTTTCACTTCTTCTTCTTTGGCTACTTCCACTGCTTATTCTTGTTGCATCAAATTTATTCCCTTATCCTTGGTCTTGCATTGTTGCATTCTTCTTCATACTTTTTTCCTTCTCAACTCTAGTGTCCGTTCTCTCTGTCATCATCCTGCATCATCTTCTTTATGCATTCTTCTTTCATCTCTCTCTCTTGCCTTCTTCTTTCATGGAGCCTTCTTCTTTATTTCCCTTCATCAGTCTGCTCTATTCATGGAGTTATCTCCTTCTTCATCTACTTTGTCACCAAACAATGTAAACTTTGAAACAGGAGCTGTAAACTCAAAACAGAAACTCTGGCCAAAAAGCCCCAAAAAAACATGAAAAATAGTCCAAAAAATGAAACGTGGGTATTCTGGAACGATGTTTTATTTTTTTTAGAGTTAATTTTCAACATATTTAAAAAATGGCAGTAAAACCGATTTTTTTTGTGCACAATAAATGAAAAAAACACTAATTTTTGGTAAAATAATGTTTTTCTTTCCTAGGTATAATTTCAACATTTTTTAGTAATGGCGTTAAAAATAAAATAATGGGATCTAAAACACACTAAAATTTCAAAAAATTTCATTCATGTCATCAAACATATAATAACATGACACTAAAGATCGCTAAAATTTTAATTGTTTTCAACTATAATATTAAAGATAAAAAATGAAGAATTCTCAACCATAGAATTAAAAAGCTCTAAGTTTTCAACACATTTAAACCATGACATTATGAACAAATTACATGACTAAATTAATCAAAACATCAATACTTGTAGATTGAATGAAACATAAATTATATCTCTAAGTTATTGTTGCATTGTGGATATTCTAAACAAATAAATTCATTATAATTAAAACATATAATCCAACAAACATAAAAATGACTCATAACTTCATTTAACATCATATAGAAATCAAAATTTTTATTTCAAAATACCATGCAAACATCACTTATATAAATTGTCTTAGACAATTATTCAAAACCACTCATATCTTCTTGCACACCATTAGAATTCACATCTTCATATGAATGACTGGATGCAGATGAAGATGTTCCATATTCTTCTCTTTCATCAACTAGTGCCCCATCTGAGTCCACATGCATGCCCACCATTTCAGGTTTCAAAATTCTTCTAGATCTATGACTGGGTTCAGTAAAGTCTCATCTCAACATTATTTCTTCTAGTAGCAATCTCTTCAGAATATCTATTGCCCTGAAGCAAAGAGTTCCTCTCTTTGTTAAATTGAAGTCATAAATAAGTATGTCAACGTACTCCAATTTTAAGAGGTCTGTGTGGTGACGATTTATATTTGTACCCTTTCTTTTTCTCTTTCTGCAATTTTTTTTATCAACTACCATCTCTGGATTGTACACACCATTGAATTGGTGTGTATTTGTGGCATACCAATATACTTCAACACCTTCAACGTCTTCATTTTCTGTAATGACCTTTATAACCTTGGCAACCCAGATGGATAACCATTGGCATGTTCATCTGCTAGCATTGTGATCATGCAACCATCCTTGATATCATGTATTGAACCCCTATAAAGGTCTTCCATGGCTTCATGTTGTGCACGAGATCTTCTAAAACCAATATAAATTTCTCTCCTCTACCTATGAAGAATTAATAATACCTTGAGATTGTTGTTGTTCAAAAATGTTTCTTTCCTTATGTTCATTTGACACATTTTGTAGCCAAATAAATGGAGTTTTCAAAGGTATATCTTCATTTGTTGTTCTTAAAATGATATCACTCCGATTATTGAAAAAAGACTCCCACCAAACTGAATCGGCAATATCAAAGTACCCATATGTATATCTAATACATTTTTTAATTTCTTCCAGGAAATTAGAATAATTTATATCTCTCTTCTGCCTGCACGTATTATGAACTTCAGTAATTGATTGTAATAACAATATATTTGATGCAAATATTGGATGATCTGGAATGAACTTCAAAAATGTCAAACTTGATGACGTTGCCCATTCTGCAGTATTTGAATACTTCTCTTCCCATATTAGTGTTTTCCCATCAATTTTTTGATACAAAATTGATGTTGGAAGCTAATGTCATTAAGTTGTTAATGCATTTCTCCTCACCATGCAGTCCCAGAATAAACCTTCGTGTGTTAATAGTTTCTTCCAAAACATGAAAAATAGGCTCTGGCATGTATGATCTCTTAATACATTCAATTAATGATGGCAAGCTCCAAACATCCTTCCTCTTCAATGTGACTGAAAAACGACTAAATATCAGATAAATATGGTCATAAGTGTTCACAACAAGAAGGAAACCAACCTTTACCTTCAGAAAATTTCTCAATTCAACATGCATGTTTAGATATCCAAAAACAATTTGATTTTTGTTTTCACAACAAGTGTTGTCTAATTGTAGATACAAAACTTTAGGAAGATTACGAGACCAATCAGAAAGCACATCATGAATTATGGTTATTGTCAGATTTGAATCATTATGAATATTTGGAGTTGTGAAGTATACCCTTGGCAACATTTTCCCATTCAAGACCATACAACTGACCAAGTAAAACTAAATAAAATTTTCCTCCTATAAATTTTTGGGTATGCGAACAAAATGTGGTAGAAGTGTTTTCTTCTGGTCCATACCATCAATTATCAAACCCAAATATTTATTTGGGTTATCATAACACTTATTTCGATGCTTTTATAACTTTTTACTTTCACTTGTTTGTTTTTCGCGATGCTCTTGAAGCGCTTTGACAACGGAATCTACACATAACATAAAAGAAAGCCATTAAAAACAACATTTTCATAGTTGATGACTATACAATTTTAAAAAATAATGTTATGAATGCTTACCTCTTTCTGCCCCTTGGCATTTATCCCTTTTTAATTTAAGAGAAGCACATGCACTACAAACCCCCATCCTTGTCTTCTTAGGAATACAAACATTTTTGAATTCTTTCTTCCATATCTTCACAAAATATTGATATGTAATAAATTGACCATTTTCTTCAACACCTTCTGCATATTCTTTGTATAACTTGTAGATTTCGCGTCTTGAGAAATTATCTGCAATATGTATTATGTCTCTATTTGGCATCCACTCTCCATGCTTTGAAAAGAAGACTTTCGTCCATGACATTGCAGTATTTGATAATGGCCCAAACTTTCTTTTATGACGTATTTCTAAATAAAATGTAGGATCATTTTCCAAATTTTATTGGATTCTTGACAGAAAAAGGTTACCAATTGAATGAAACATTTTGAAAGTATTTCTACAGATAAATAAAGGCCCAATATGATAATCATAACTTGACAATGTAGATTGCATGCACCCCACTAATTATGAATTGTGCATGCTTTTATTCATTGACAAATGTCTCTTCCTTTTCTCCAATGCAAACTTGAAATCCATATGTTTCAAGCAATCCTTTTGACAAGATTCACTTGAAATGAAATCACTGATAAAACTTATTCTCGTGAAATATTCTACTCTACCCCTTTTATAACTAGAACATCTTAGATTGATACTGATGAGCCTCCAAATTAGACGTAAATTAAGGCCCATGCCTTTGAATTAAACATAAATTAAGGCACATCTAACCATCCTTCAGCACATTAAACCTCTATTTTTGGATTATATAATGTATTTTTAACTTTAATATGTTAATTAGGAAGGTTTATGGATAATTGCATATTTATGCCTAATATTATTTATTTTTGTGGAATATTGTGAGAATATTTGGAAAATTATGAAAATTTAGAGGATATAATTTCGGGACTTTCTCCCTACTACAAGAGGATCAATACTAAATAACAAATGAACAAGATATTTTGGAATTGTGGCATAGATTGTGGAGCTCCAATGATTGAGAAAATCTAGGAATGTGTTCCTCTCATTTAATGCAGATTCTTAGTATTGAGAGCCAGATCCACTATTCAAGGGATTTTGGTGGGGAAAGCTTCCTCCTTTCATGAGGAATGATTCCTAATAATTTTTTATAAGTACCAAGTCAAATTTTCCTCTAGGGGTGGATTTTGGTGAGAACTCGTATTTTTGCAACTCACTGTCATTTCTTGCAGGGTTGTAATTGTATTGATGGAAATAATGAAGATCGGTGTCGTGTTCAGCTTCTAAACCTTGGTCTTCTTTATAGGACTCTGAGTTTCCTTGGGTTTGGCCATCCCAGGAGCCTCAGAGCCCTTTTTTATCATTTTATTTTCTTCTTTTCACTTCTTATTAACATGCATCTCTTGTTCTTGATTCTTTCTATTTCTACATTTAGTATTAATGAAACAAACAATCGAGTTGGTTCCAATTGCATTATATCACAAAAAAATTCTAGTTAATAACAAAAATTACCCCATTCCATTTTCATTTTATTAGGTTAGGCATTTGATAGATTTATTAGCTCACTAGTTCTCAAATTTCTAGATTTTAGACTGGTAATTTTCTGCCATTTTTTAGCATGGGTTAACAGAGGTATTTTTGTGTGATTTCACTTGGAATGGAGACCTAAGACATCTTATTAAATAAAAAAATTGTCCCATCAATTTGGATTTGATTTGGTTGGTCATTCGATGAATTGTAACTCCCTATAGCAGCGTTGTTGTTTCATGTAGTAGTACTACATGAAACCCTGTAGTAGTCTTCCAACATGCATATACTTTCCCAAATTTTCTCAAGAAGCTTGGTTATTGTCCCTTAGGGTTGGATAAATACCCCTAGGCTCTAAATCAATGATTAGGGGAGACTAAGTACCACTTTGGACTTTCCTCTTTACCTACGCAAAACATTTCAACGATTTGGGCTAATGGACAAATTTGTGAAATGGGTAATACAATGATGATTTTATTTATTTCCACATCCAATGAAATTTGTTAATGGATCTAAAGTCCTTGAAATGTAATGGTTGACATTTGGTTCATGATCTTTATTTTATGCAATTAGGATATGTTTCTTTCCTTGTACTTTATTTCTTGCAATAGGTTGAGGTTTCCATTTTGAGCATTTCATTTTCTGCAATTAGTTTAGGATTTCACTTCAGTACATGTGCTCCATTACATCATGACAGCAAAGAAAGGACACATTGTATTCTGCACATATAGTGTCAATACCTCTTAAGTTTATACGAACCCCAGGTTGATAATTAAATTTGGTAGCCTTAGGAGTTGCAACATTCTTGTTGCAATATTGAGGCTCATCAGATATGAAAAGGTCTGTTTCTACTCCTTGATATAATATTTGCTGGCAACATCTCCATCATTGAATCATCATTTGTATAAGCATTTTCATCATCATTAGGAGAAATATTATCCTCACTATGATCATCTATGCTTTTGAAATACTGACTTGGAGGATATTCTTCATCTTTCCCTTCGTCAGTGCTACCCTCATATCCTTGGAGTTAGGACTAAATGGAGAATTTGACTCTCTGTTTATTGGATATTCTTCATCATGTGCATTGTCATTGCTGCTCTCATAGTCCTTAGGATTAGGACTGTGTGGAAAATGTCTCTTTATTTACTGGAAATTCTTCATCCTACCCTTCATCACTGCTACTCTAATAGTCCTTAGGATTAGGCCTAATTGGAAAATTTGCCTCTCTACTCACTGGAAATTCTTCATCCCGCCCTTCGTCACTACTGCTCTCATAGTCCTTAGGATTAGGACTAATTGGAAAATGTGACTCTCTATTTACTGGAAATTCATCATCACCCTTTGTCACTACTGCTCTCATAGTCCTTAGGATTAGGACTAAGTGGAAAATGTGACTCTCGATTTATTGGAAATTCTTCATCCTGACCTTCATCATTGTTGCTCTCATAGTCCATAGGAGTAGCACTAAGTGGAAACTGTGACTCTCGATTTATTGGAAATTCTTTATCCCAACCTTCATCACTGCTACTCTCATAGTCCTTAGGATTAGGACTAAGTTGAAACTGTGACTTTCTATTTATTTGAAATTCTTCATCCTGCCCTTCATCATTGTTGCTCTCATAGTCCATAGGATTAAGACTAAGTGGAAACTGTGACTCTCTATTTATTTAAAAATTTCATCCCGCCCTTCATCAGTGTTCCTCTCGTAGTCCTTAGGATTATGACTAAGTGGAAGATTTGACTCTCTATTGACTATGAAAGAATTTTCGTTATATTCATCAATATGAATAGAGTTGTTACACAACGAAGATGTTAATGCTTCACAAAGCGAAACTTCACTATCAGAAGGATCCATGGCTTTCAAACATAAGAGGTTGAATGATACAAATGCACTCTCTCCTAATGATAATATATAGCTTAAATAATGGAAATTTCCCTCCAAATTTTCCCTCCAAAAGTTTTGTTTGATGTATTTCCCTCCAAAAAAAATTCTACAATTTATTGAAAAAATTATACTAAAATTTTATCTTGAAATTAATATTTTAAACTAAATCTTTTACTTAAACTTTATAGCATTTACTAGACAATCGAATAATTTTTTTAAATTTTCATTATATATTTTATCCCACATTTAAGATAAATTACTATATCGCCATAACACGATTTATATATTAAGTTTTTATAAAAAAAAATTAATACGGTATTTAGGAAGTGATAAAACAATTCTGTAATTTCTGCTAGATAATAAATTTCATTATCACTATTTTTCACATCTCATCAAGACTTCTCGAGGTTTCTTTAAAAGACATGGAGCGATTTTGTGGAGAAGCTATATTGTCATTGACAACACATTCAATGAGAGATTATCGCATTTGAAAGGTTCGTTTCCCTTTTACTGAGTGCAGGTCTTAAACTCTCATAGGTTTACTAGTAGCTATGTGTTAGTTGGGTTGTTATGTTCACACAGGATACCATATAAAAAACACATACCAGTAAAAAAAAATTAACATTTAATTGACGAAATTTAGATTCCTTTTAAAAATTGAAAATTTGCATGAACCAGGCTTACCTAACAGCCCCCTGGCAGGAAGGGGGGCACTATGTCACGTGTGGGCATGGTGGACTTGACCGTGGGCATGTTCGCTCAAGGAAAAGTGGTCCCCTAGCCTACCAGGGGGTCACTCTACACAGGGCAAGCACGCCAACAGCCAGGCGCGCCCGCCCACAGGCACAAGTGCTTGTGGGCATGCCCACCTGTGGCATAGCAAGTTTGAAACCTATGTTGTGCCTGTGGGCAAGTGCGCATGGCCATGGGCGTGCAACCTGCACGCCCATTGTGTCGTGGGTAGGTATGCCCACGATCGAGAGTGCCCGCCTAAGGCACAACGATCCCCTAAAAGGAAAGGGGTTGATTATGAGAATCAACCCCTTGACAGGAAAGGAGTCGATTCTCAAAATCGTTCGTTGGCCTACCAAGGGACCAGGGAAAAATGTAAAAAAAAGCAAACAACAAAAAACAAAATTCTAAGGAATGGGTTTTTTCTTTTGTACCCTATATGAACCTACCATCCAAATTGTCATGGGGGTCAATGTGCATGTTTCTGATATTTTTTGTTTTTAAAATTTTGTTTCATTTTGTTTGTTTACTTAAGCTATTGGTTTTTTGTAATTTACTGATATCTATATATATATATATATATTATATAATATTATATATATATATATATATATTATATATTTGTGGAAGAATAACATCAAGGAATATTTCTGTGAACCTTTCTAGACCAAAGACAACTAAAGTTGGAGATGGATACTCAAAAAATATTGTTGAATGAACCCAACCTAAGCTAATAGCTACAAATATAGCAAGTGTCTCTAAGGATAAGAAATTGGTTTCTTACTGGAAGAAATCACAAGAAGTGAAGCATACAAAACTTGTATGGTTTGTGAAAGATAGAGAAGGCGAGCAACATATGCAGATATATCTATATGTTGATATCCTTAACGATAGTGGAAGTTATGAGGTGTTGGGAAAAGTATTAGACGTGTTTGATATCCGATACTAAATTTGTTTATGCACGTACAAAACCACCCAAGTCACATGACAAGATTAGATATCAATTTGCATTGTCAATGTACGACATGGCAGATGATTCTACAAAGATGTGTACACAAACCATAAACGAGATTTCACAAGATATTGTAAGTATATCATATAGTTAATATTATATATATATATATATATATATGTATCCATATTATATTATTTTTTTATTGTGTTCTTTTGTGTGTTTTGTTGATTAATTGTTATCATTATATCGTTGTAGAAATTAGTTTTTATTGACATACGATATTTTGTTTGACAAAATTTTATTGAAAATCTTTCAATTATGTTGGGAGGAATTTATTTTATAGAGTTAAATATTATGAATGTTGTCAGCAGTTTTTACTCAGGGTCAGAAGAAGATATGACAAACAAGCAAAAAAGGTACTTCATGATGCTACAAGACTACATCCGAGGGATTAGCAAAGAATGCATATAGTGGATAAATGTTGGGTCCCTATAATACTAGTGATTACCCCATTACTATTGTAGTTGTACCCCTTATTAATATTGTTGTGCCCCTATTGCCCCCATATTGTTATTATTGTGCCCCATAGA
>APFE031161622.1:50797-66002 GCA_000404065.3 Pinus taeda | reverse complement strand
TAATATAAAGCCACAAAAATAACAATAGAGGGATTCTATGGGGCACAGTAATAACAATATGGGGGAAATAGGGGCACAACCATATTAATAAAGGGTACAAATACCATAGTAATGGGGTAATCACTAGTATTATAGGGACACAACAGGATGCCATTAAGCATCATGTCAAATAGAAATACACATTTTACACACAGATTTTTGACCACATTTTTCAAGTTAGTCGGGACAGAGTCGTTGATGAGTTCGAGTTACCATCCACAAATAGATGGACAAACTGAGAGGATCAACGCATTGTTAGAGGATTACTTGAGACATTATGTGATGGCTGATCAGAAGAATTGGCCTAAACTCTTGGATATTGCTCAGTTCAGCTACAATATTCAAAAGAGTTCTGCGATGGGGTACAGTCCATTTGAGTTGGTGAATGGGTAGATGCCAGTTGCACCGCTTACCGTAGTGACAGGAGGTTTTTTGAGGAGTCCTCATGTGAAGAAGTTCAAGAAGGCTTAGGATGAGACCTTAGAGTTAGCGCGGTTGCACTTGCATGAAGTTGCAAGGAGAATGAAGAAATGGGCTGATCGAAGAAGACGGGATGTGCACTTCAATGTGGGAGATATGGTGTTTCTCAGGATTACTGGGGAGCAGTTTTAGCCAGCCAAGGGGACTGCGAGAAAACTGACATGGAAGTATGAGGGACCATTCCGAGTGAAGAAGAAAGTGGGGGAAGTTGCTTATGAGCTGCAGCTTCTGCACCATATGCACATGAAGCATCCAATTTTTCACATTAGTCAGTTGAAGAGATGTAGACTTGATGCTGATCATCCAGAGAGAGTTGAACCGACAAGAGGACCAGCCGGGATTGTGGACAAGCCAGGACTGGATTTGGATAAGATTTTGAGCTACAGAACTACAGGGATTGGTTACCACATGAAACGAGAATATCTTGTTAGATGGAAGAATGCACCGGAGGAAGAGAGCTGGGAATCAAAGGACTCAATTTGGAGATGGAAGAAGAAGATTGAGAAGTATGAACGGAAGATACTGAGGCAGTCAGGATTGTCGAGGGCGACAATGATTTCGAGTGGGGGAGGATGTAACGCCTTGCGCTTGATAGGAAACTAGGCACATCTTCCACCACCAAGTGAAAGCAACTAAGTCACATAAGAATGTGGAGAGCGACCAAAGGCGTGACATATATTTATGTGGACGAATTTGTGTTCGACTTTATAGGGGTGAGCCAAGGGTGAGCTCATTCACAAAGCCGACCGAGGAGCGTAGCCAAACAGAGGGTGAGCTGGTGGGACGGTCCCGCGCCATGGGCGGGCCGACCACATGTTGGCATTGTATATCGTTTGAAGGTGCAACGGTTGGAGATATGTGGAAGGGTCGGTCGAGGGCACAACCTCCACACAACATACCATATAAACATATGGTGGAGCATGGCATTTGGAACATCGCTCTTCGCACTTGATCTCAACAAGAGGTGCGATGGTTAGAGGTGCAGCGCGGTATAGAGGTGAGTCATGTGCTCGCCTGCCAGGCACAACTACACGATGACTTCAGCATAAAAATTGGGTAGACTAAGGTTCGGGTGGAGGGCGGTGTAAGGCGCCCACCCACTGGAACGTTGTAACGTGTTTTGGGTTGTGTTGGGCGTGGGTCGTGCATGGGCGTGCCCACTCGGTTCAGGCAAAGAAAACTTGTGTTATGTTGTATTTTGGTTAAGTCGTGGTGAGAGTGCCCTGCACTCTTGCACGGGTGGGCGCCTGACTTGGGTGTAAACGCCGGTGGAGCCAAGCTCCTAGTCACTTGTAATAATTCTTCATATATAATAAAAGAATTCTCTTGCATATGAATGTGTTTATGTTGCTATTCTAATATGTTCTTATATTAATGGTTTCCGCACATTAATATGATAATTCATGTTTAATGATGAATGTTAAGGCGTAGTTCGCAAAGTAAGTTAACAATGAAAGATGTTGGTTACTTAGGCGGTGCTGCACCTGGCCAATTTAATGAAAAAAGAATTAGGGGTGTGACACTGGGGATCCTAGTTACTAGTTTGTAACGTTTACCAACACCTGTGGGTTTTGGTGTAACGGAAAACCTCCTCATGGTATCAGAGCTTGGACCCAGGTTCGATTCCCCAAAGTTGCATTTGAGGGGGGGTGTTGGAAAAATCACCGCATCTCTATAGAATCTGTAATTTCCACCCTGGGGATCCTAGTTACTGGTTTGTAACGTTTACCGACACCTACAAGTTGCGGAGAGGCAGAAGAGTGACATTCGAGATGCGGGTTGCAGAGAGGCAGAAGAGTGACATTCGAGAAGCTATTTTCGTGCAGTTCTACAAATATTTGTGAAGCTGATTTCGCGCAACTCCGTGACTCTTTCATGCAGCTCAATTTATGCATACTTAAAAAATAGTGTTCACTCATGGCAAAAAAAATAGATCAAAAGTAGAACACAATAAGTTTGGAGCAACTCAATAAAAATTTAGAATTGAATTCTAAATCATGAAAATAAATTCACATGAGATTGTGGCTTATTCACCAAGTAAAATAAAGGTTTTTTAGTGACACTTACGCGGAATAACACACAATAAAACACTAGTAACTGTTGTTTTTCAGGCACCCACCAAAATTTTCTCCATCATTATTTGCTTCATCATTTTCTCCTCAGAGACTCTCACTCCTTTTTTTTCTCTCTAACTTGCAAAATGAATTTTATATACATATTTATCTCAACATACAATTTCACATTAAATACATGACAGAGAAAATAATTAATACATTGTTGTTGTTGAGTGTGGACACAGTCATTTGGAGTGTGGATAATAGTTGCAATTGAATGCTTTCCCATATCTATTTACCAAAATACATTAAATACATTAAAATCTTTGTTGCGTTGCAGAATGGTTCACGTGATACTTCTATTCTGGCTTCAATCCTTCCAACTTCAAATAGAGACGCAACTTGCAAAAATACTTCTAACAGGTAGGGCTGTTGTCAGGGTGTTTAACGTGGTGATTGGGATTAATATTTCCAACACTCCCCCTTAATCACAATTACCATCATTGACAATTCCCAAACAGTTTCTGAGATAAACAAAACTTTCACATGCCAATGGCTTTGTAAATATATCAACAAATTGTTCTTGTGACCTGCAGTGCTACAACACAATTTCATCATTGTTAATCAATTCTCTAGTAAAATGATATTTATCATCAATATGGTTGGTCCTCTTGTGAAATACCAAATTCTTTGACAATGCAATTGCTGAGGTGTTGTCACAGAAAATATTTGGTGTTCCCTCTTGGTCATGATGAAGATCCCTCAACATTCTTCTCATCAAAACTGCCTAACACATTGCTGCTGTTGATGCGACATATTCAACTTTTGTTGTTGAAAGTGGCACTATTGGTTACTTCTTGGAGGCCCATGAAATGGCTCTAGGACCCAAATGGAAGAAATATCCTAACATTCTCTTTCTGTCATCGACACTTCCAGCCTAATCACTGTCAGTGTAACCAACCAGCGTGAAATCACTTCTTGCCATGTACAAAATGCCATAATGTTTTGTCCCATTGAGATACCTTAAAATCTGTTTCACTGCTTACCAATGTGTCTCCTTAAACCTGGACACCAAACTTACTGCATACATTATATCTGACCTAGTGGCAGTCAAATACATCAAGCTGCATATCATGATTTTTTATAATGTTGGATTGAGATTGCTGCTATAATCTTCTTTGCTCAACTTCAACACCATGACAGTTGGAGTTGGTGCGGTCTTGTTGTTCTGCATTTTAAACCTCTCCAAAATGTCTGCCACATACTTTGCTTAAGAGATAAAATTGCTATTCTCTGTTTACTTCACTTCTATGCCTTATAAATATCTTAACAATCCCAAGTGAGTCATTTCAAATTCACTCTTCATGACTTGTTTCAAATCAATGATGAGGAAATCATCACTACCTGTAAAAATCAAATCATCTACATATAAGACGACAATGAGAATCTTACCATTGCTCTCTTTGATGTAGAGAGTGGGTTCACCGTCACATTTGTCGAAACCATTGTCCAACAAGTAGGCATCTATCCTGCTATACCATGCGCGCAGTGCTTGCTTCAACCCATAAAGAGCTTTCCTCAACAGATACACTTTGTTTTCTTGGCCTTCTACCTCATAACCAGGCGGTTGTGCAACATACACTTCTTCTTTCAGCACCCCATTTAAAAACACTGATTTTACATCCATTTTATACACTCTCCATTTATGTTGTGCAGTAATTGCCACAACTGTGTGCACTATCTCCATCCTCGAGACTGGTGTGAACATCTTCGCGTAATCTCTGCCATGCTTCTACTTGTATCCTTTGACGAATAGCCTTACTTTGTGCCTTTCAATCTTTCCCTCAATGTTACTTTTGTTCTTATAGACCCACTTCACTCCAATGACATGTTTTCCTTTCGGAAGGTTCACTAACTCCCATGTGTCATTCATTTCTATTGCTTCTATTTCTTCCTCTATTCCCATAACCCATTTTTCTTCTTTGACCACATCCTCAAAATGGATTGGGTCATCTACATGAAAAAACAAGGCAACTAAGGAATTCAGACCAGTGCTACTATCAACTTCATCTTGCTCATAAATTTCATTTAAATTTCTGAATTTTGGTCTTCTTGTTGCTTGCTGCCTGCTTTTTTGTGCTTGAATAGGTGTAGAAGGAGTCACTATTGAGGAATTACTTGTTATTGTTAATTACTCTTTGTCCTCATGTGGTATACATGCTTTCACATTGACTGTCTTCTCTAAACTTCCATCCCATGCTTCCTCTTCTATGAACTGCACATCTCTGCTGAGTATGAACTTCTTGGTTAATGGGTTGTAGAGTTTGTATGCCTTGGATTCATCATTGTATCCAAAAAATATACATTTCTCCCCCTTGCTATCCAACTTCTTCCTTAACTCATTCGGGACGTGCATATGTCACACATCCAAAAACTCTCATGTGAGTGACACTATGCTTTCTTCCACTCCATGCCTCTTCAAAAACTAAGTTCTAGACAATCTTGGTTGAATATCTATTCAAGATATATGCTGCACAAGTGACAACTTCAACCCAATAACCATTTGGAAAATGCTTTGCCTTCAACATACTCCTTGCCATTTCCATAATGGTCATATTCTTTCTTTCTACTACACCAATTTGTTGAGGTGTATACCTTGCTGTGAATTGCTTGTGAATTCCATGCACCATATAAAAATGAAGGAAATCATTTGAGATGTATTCTCCACCTATATCAATCCTAAGGACTTTGATGTAGTGTCCTCTTTGCTTCTCAACAAGAGTTTTGTATTGGCAAAAGCGCTCAAACACTTCACTTTTTTGTTTTAGGAGAAAGACCCATGTCTTCCTTGTGTAGTCATCTATGAAAGTCAATACATAGTGGCTGCCACCAATTGATGGTGTCTACATTGGTCCACATAAATCTGAGTGGACAATCTCCAAAGGTGCCTTTTCCCTTACTAACTTTCCTGCTAGAAATGTCTCTCTATGTTGCTTGCCCAAGATACATCCGTGACATAGGATGTCTGGATTTTCTATGAGTGGCAAACCCTTCACCATGCCTTTCCAATGTAGCAAATTCAAACCTCCAAAGTTGAGATGACCAAATCTCAAATTCCATAACCACTTTTCATCTTTTACCTCTGTTTGAAAATTTACTTGTGTGACATTTGCCTCTTTTCTCCCATATTCTTGTGAGTTCATTGAGAGTTGTGCTTGTGCACCTTCTTTCTGCAAATCTAATTTTAATTTTAAGGGAAACATTCTATTCTTTGTCATCCGAACCTTTGCAATCAATTGTTTGCTTGGAGGTCTATCCAAAAATTGTGCACACATCATTTTTGAAGAAGACATTGTAGCCTTTTTGCATGAGTTGTCCAATGCTTATGAGGTTATGCTTTAGATCGGGGACAAAGTAAACATGTGAGATGTACTTATTCTCCCCCTTCTTTGTTAGGATATTAACTCTACCTTTTGGCTTTGCTATCAGTCCTTAATGTCTTCAGATTTCACACTTTCATCTATATTGGAAAACATTTCTATATTTCTTGACATGTGCTTGCTACACCCTGAATCTAGATACCATATATCACTCTATTTTTCTTATGCTACATTACAAGCTAAGAACATGCTATCATGGTTTTGATTTTCTTTTGTGAAATTTACACTTGGTTTGTTACTAATGTCATATTTCTTCTTTCTACATTCATTTGCGAAATGACCATACTTCTTATAGTAATGAAATTGAACTTGAGATTTATCATACCTCTCACCTCGTGCTTGATTTTGGCTTGGGCCTTGACTTGGATTTTGATTGTTGCCTCTTCCACTTGAGCTTGAGAGGCTACATCTTTGACCTTTGTGTGGGCTTCTTCATCTTCCTCTAGCATATGATCTTGCTTTGCCTCTACCTTGACCAAATGAAACTTGTGTCTTGAAGGCATGCTCCAATGAGGAACTTGTTGCTCTATTCAATCTATGTTCATAAGAAATCAATGATGCATTAAGCTCATCCACTAAAAACTCTGAGAGATCCTTTGTCTTTTCTATGCCCACAATAATGACATCAAACCTTGTTGGCAAACTTCTCAAGACTTTCTCAACTATTCTTCTTTGCTCAAGTGTCTCACCATGAGACTTGATTTGAGTAACCAACCCACTTACATGTGTAAAAAATGAGTCTACATTATCAAACTCTTTGATACAAAGTGTTTCAAAATTTCTTCTCAACATTTTCCTTGACTTTTGCCATGTCTTGGGAAGATGTCTGGAGGGTGTCCCATGCTTGCTTGGACTTTGTTGCTGCTGCAACCATTGCGAAAATACTGCAACCATTGCGAAAATACTTTCATGAACTGCTTGCAAAATATCCAACTGGGATTTTGAATCCTTCTTCTTATTGTCCCTTAACAAATATCTTTCTGGTTGAGATAAGGCATTGTTTGGTGCTGCATGTGCTGATTCTTGAAAACCATTCCTCACCAAATCCCAAATATAGAAGAAAACAGGGCCTTCATTGTAATAGCCCAATAATCATAATTTTTTTCCATTGAATAGGGGTATCTGAGGATTAGTCAAGCTTGTTTTTGATGTTACCATTTCTGAGTGAAGAAACAAAATTCCACCTGTTAGTAAATATGCTAAAAACAATCTGCCCTGAAAACAATTTTAGTTGTTAGTAAAAACACTTATTTTTACACTAACAAAGTTTAACATGCTCTGATACCATGTTGAAAAAAAAAATTAGGGGGAGAGGCAAAAGAGTGACGCTCGCAAAGTGGGCAGCTCTATGACTCCTCACATTTCGGGCAACTCTATGACTTGTCGGGTAGCTAATTTCGCACAACTACAACTATACAGAGACTTAAAAAACAATATTCACTCACGGGAAAAAAATAGAACAAAGGAACAAAGGTAAAACATAGTAAGTTTGGAGCAACACAATGAAAACTTAGGATTGAATTATAAATCATGAAAATACATTCACATGACAGGGCAAAGAAAATAAAACAAAGGTAGAACAAAGTAAGTTTGGAGAAACACAATTAAAACTTAGGATTGAATTATAAATCATGAAAATACATTCACATGAGACAACAAAAAAAATAGAACAAAGGTAGAACAATGTAAGTTTGGAGCAACACAATAAAACTTAGGATTGAATTATAAATAATGAAAATACATTCACATGAGACTGCAGTTCATTCACCAAGTAAAACAAAGGTTTTACACTGATTTACACTTATGCTGAATAACACACAGTAAAACAATCATTGTTGTTTTTCACACACCCACCACGTAAAACAGTAATTGTTGGTTTTCACGTCCCCACCAAAATTTGTTCTACCATTTTCTACACTTATGCGAAATAACACATAGTAAAACAGTAACGTAACTATTGGTTTTCACGTGCCCACCAAAATTTGCTCCACCATTTTCTACACTTATGCAGAATAACACATAGTAAAACAATAACTGAAACAATAACTGTTGTTTTTCACGTGCCCACCAAAATTTGTTCCACGATTTTCTCCTCAGAGACTCTCGCTCACTCTTTTTTTTTTCTCTCTTACTTGAAAAATGACTTTTACATACATATTTATCTCAACATACAATATCACTTTAAATACATGATAGATAAAATATAATCGCACAAGTTTTTGGAGTGTGAGAAATAGTCACGGAATGAATGATTGCCCATATCTATTTACCAAAATACATTAAATGCCTTAAATTCTTTGTTGTGTTGTAGAATGGTTTGCGCGCTAATTCTGTTCTAGATTCAGTCCTTCCTACTTCAAACAGAGATGCAACCTACAAAAATACTTTTGACAAGTATGGCTACTGTGAGGGTGTTTAACGCGATGGTTAGGATTAATATTTCCAACAAGTTTCCGTTAATTTGTGGTGTTTCAAAGGTGCATTCAAAATTTGTTTGAAAGGTTGTTTCGTGGAAATGATTTATTTAAAGGATATTTTGAAAGGATTTGTCAATAGTTGAATGCATTATTTTTTTAATGTGAAGTTGGATTGGTATAATACACAAAGGAATAGGGGTTCGGTATTGAATCAAAAGATCTTTAAAATTCCTTCTAAATTTTAAAGAGGGCTTTGAGAGTAGTAAATTCCTTCTAAATTTTAAAGAGGGCTTTGAGAGTAGTGATTTTTAAATGCTCATACATATATTTTTTTAAAGTGTATATTGTAATATTAAGAAAAGAGTTTTTCAAATTAGAGTGGGTATTTTAATATATTTCAAAGAAGGAGTGCGTGAAAGTATTTTTTCTTTTGAGAAATTTAGATAAAGATTATATTGAAGATGAATCAATTTGAGATTCTTGAGTTATTTTTGTTGCATGCTACCACAGTGAGTCACAACTAAGACATAGATAGAGTTGACAATCTAATTTGTTTGAAATTGTCGTGGTAAAGATGTTTTTATTGCAAAAACCACTGTGTCTAAAAGATAATTTACTTGTTGAGCTGAACGCATCCAACGCTAAAAAAAAATGGGAAAAGCCAAGATGCTAACAAAGTTGAAGTAGTAGTAAGAGATGTTTGATTTTTTTTTTTTTTTAATGATGAGAAGAAATAACTAGAATGAATGAAGCAAAGATAGTCAAAGAGGCATGGGATACCCCTAAGAGGAGTTTTCATGTAAGGGGGAGTAATCCAGTTGAAGATGAAAATTTTGTTGAATCCTACTGTGCTCAACTAAAAGCAGGCGGTGATTGTGATAAAGAAGTAGAGAAGGAGCACATAGATGCTCATGAATCCCATTATGTATCCAATTTTTCATTAGTATAATCATTTATAAATGTAACTGAAGAAAGAACAACATATGCAGTGATAGAGAAGATAACAACACAACCATAAGAGAGAACAGATTGGTCTAAGACTAGGGGAAAACCCTACTAGAGGGAGACTCTTTCAGATCTTCTTCTTTAGTAAATCTTCATGAAAAGTTTACAACAAAGAGTACAGTGAGCCCAATGCATATAATTTACAGTGGAAAATAATAGATCATATCTATAGATCTGTAATAATAGTAGAGAAACTCAGATCTAATGGATCACTGAAGATAACTGAAGCTGAGATAACAAAAACTTAGATCTGGACTAGGTCACCCTCATAAACACTGTCTGCAGGCGACTTAAACTTCAGGGTCGCTCTAATGAAGACTGTATGTGTGTGAGTGTAACCGCACAGTCACTCTCAGGAGGTCACTCTGTGGGCGACTTCGGCCTCGAACTATAAAAACCCACAGTCACACCCTTAAGGAGATGTGCGAGTGACCAAAAGGGCCAAGGTCACTCTCTGGCTGCACTGTGCCAGTGACCGTCTTTCATAGTCACTCCCAGGGCTTCCTTGTATGAGCGATTAGGGATTGAACTCTTCAAAACTCAGATTCACTCCCTCTAAACTATGTACTAGCAACCAAAGAGCCAAAGTCTCTCTTTTTACCACTCTGTGTCTAGGACTATGGATGAAAAACTTATGATTTGTGACAATGGCCGAGATCGGAATCCCAAATCCAGAGTGAACCTTCTGCCTGTACTTTTAGACACAATATGAACTTTAGTCGATGAACCTGTGAGAACCAAAACAAAATAGAAAAACAAAACATGTCTTGATTGAGTGTATCTAAATGAGCTTCATGTCACTTCCTTTTATAGTTTATCTTGAGGGTTTACTTGGGGTTAAGATTGACCCAAGAAGGTACTCATGTCGTTAGAGATGAGCCATTCCACAATGTATGAATGAATAAAATAATTCAAAACTTAATTTCTGTTTAATCAAATTACGTGATATTTAGGTCATTTCTTGTCCTCTCAAAAAAAGAAATTTAATGCACATATTATCTTGGTCATTTGAGTTGTCCAATGTGGAATTTGAACCTAGTTGCAAAAACTAACACTAAGCACAACCACAAGTGGATGGAAATTTAGAAATTCCAGCAAAAGAGCTTGTTGATGACAACTTGGTCATTCCAGGAAAAAATCTTGTTGATGACAATTTGGTGAATCCAACAATAGAGCTTGTTGATGAAAATTTGGTGAATCCAACAACAGAGCTTGTTGATGACTGTGAATATGCCATTTGAGTAGCAAGTGTTATAGTTAATCCAGTAATTGAATTTTTTGATATCAAATTTGATGAAGACTTGTTACCTCATGATATATGGTTGCAAATGATGCAACAAAAACATCATATTGACATAATTATATTTGGTGAGATAATCCTACTTGAATCTGAAAACCAATTCGAAGAGACAAACATGGAGACAGAGATAGAGATAGAGGCAGAGGCAATGAAGGAAGCCCACAAAGAGAAAACAAAGACTGAGGAAGAGGCAAAGAAGGAAGTACAACAAGAGAAAGATCTAATTATAGAGTAGGAGGTCCAGAACCAATGTGGTTCTACAAATGTTTTTACACTTACCATTGATTTTCATTGTGCAGGTAAACAGGACGATTATGAATAAGAGTTAAAGTTACTTGAGGCATGGATTACATTGCCATGCCTTGATTAATTCCATGTAGAAGTTCCAAAAATGAATATTGAAGACAACATTGATGATGAAGAATTAATGAAATTTTCAAGTATTGAAGTCTTAAAGAAATATTTTTTTATTATAAACTTATGCTGCAGCAAATTGATGATGAAGATCTCACAACAAAAGATTGCATGTGGCAGAAATCCACATACAAGTGCATTTTTGAATAAGTCTAGGACATGCTTAGACAAACCAGAACAATGGGAGGCCTTCATCAACAAATGAAGAAATAAAGGTTTGAAGGATACAACAAGAAGAAAAAATGAAAAAATTTAGAGGCTACTGGATCTAGAAGAGGAGAAGAAGAAAAGTAAATCTACTTGAAGCCAATTTTTTTTTTTAAATTGTAAGTTGAGCTGAGACATAGATGAACCAACATCTTAATTAAATTTTTATGTGGTTGTAATTAAGGGCGAGTGTTGGAGAATCTAATTCTAGCCACCTGGTAAGTGTCAAGACCGTCCATCCAAGTATCCTAGATCAGTTTCAGTTAGTCCAGTTTAGTTCAATCTCACTGCAGTCATTTATTGTTGATGTCCCTAATGTAATCTTTTTTAATAGATTCGTAATATTGAGAAGAGAAATTCTCTGCTATGTTCTTTCTCTCCATTTTTTGTCAGAGAGGGTATCAAGTATGGAATTACACATTATTTTGGTGACACAAAGGATGAATGGGTAAATAAGGAAACAAATACAACATTGAATGATATTGGAGTTTGATATAAACAAAAATCCCATATTTATAACAATGGGGTAACAATAAAAGATAAACAAAAGAAAGTTCAAGAGATAAGGACTCTTAGTCAGTGCCATCTAACTTTTACATTGAAAATCCACATATTTTAAAATATATTGTTTACACTCTAATAATCTAGAATATTCATTTCTCTATTATCTCTACCATTCTCCTTAATGGAGAAATGAATTATTTACCATATCTAACTTGGCTTTATTTATAGAATATAATCCTCTTGTTTAGCAATGTCTATAACTAGTTTAACCTAGCATTTTCATCATACTTTTATGATTTTGATGTGGATATAAAGTAACAACCATCCACTCAATTGCATGGGTAGCTAGCCTTTGCAACTGCCAAACTACTAGGATTTCCTTGATGTACATGATTCATTCAACTTGCATATTTGTACTCGTGCCTATAACCCCCCCTACATCACCACCATCATTATCATCTTGGGTTTTATCATATTACTTTTAACATTCTCTAAGTTTTGTCGTCTCACCCTCAACCATGCTTTGGGTTTTCTTGTCTAACCCTCAACCATGCTACAAGAATCCCTCTCCACATCCCTCTCCTAAGTGGTTTCTAGATTACCACAAACCTACACTACAAAGTGGTCTTAAGATTACCACGAATTTCACATGGGTACACATGTCTTATTAGGCTTACATCACAACTAACTCAAGTACATACACATTCGATTCATGGTGATACACGGTAAATATTTTTCAAGAACCTTTAAACTTTCTTACAAACACATGTGACTCACATTACAATACAATATTTGAGTCTATACTACAACACTCAAACTTTTAACATTAATTTATCCTCCATCCAATTTCAACAACTACTCCATCTAATATCCTTTACTTCCATAGTGCCTCCAAAACATTGTCTCTAGTACAATTATTTGTCTCACTTGGGCTTTCTTCACAATACACTTTTTTATTTTCGCTTTTGTACATGCATACTATTGATTATTGATGTTAATATAAAAAATATCCATATATTGAGACACATAGGTTCTACCTATTGTACTCTACAATTTTTGAGTAAACCTCTTCACCTACATGGTTCATTGACATGTTAAACTTTCTATAATTTCATCCTCACATTCTCTAAATTTTGGATCTGACTTGCCTAAAGTAGTGGAATTATCTAGAACCTCCATATAGAATCATGTTTCCTTTAACATTACTTTCGTTTCCCTTATTCCCAAATCTAACAAGCCATCTTCCTTTGAGAAATTTAGGTCAGTTTTCCTCTTCAACTGCATCTACAGAGTCATACATAAAATAATTTTTGGTTACCTCAAGGACATTCTCTTTGATCACATCTCCCTAGAACAACTTGGATTCATAAGGGGAATACAAATTGATAAAGTAAATGGACTTGTCCAATGGAGGACCATAATCCATCCATAAAAAGAATAAAATAGAAGTTATATATAAGGCTTATATCTCAAAGGGATTCAATTAAAGGGGCTAGTTATACATGGAATTACTTCAAATACATCTAGGATTAGGTTATGATATCATGTCCTTGATTATGAATTGTATTATATTGGCATATTTTTCTCTAATAATCAATAGGGTTGACATTCCTTTTTTTTTTTTTTTCGATTTTGTAAGCAGTAATATATGGATTTTCTCTCTCTTGTGTCCTTCTCCTTATTGTGGTATAAGGGCTTAATACATTGATCAAAAACACTTTGGATAAGGTAAAACTAAAATTCATCTCCATTAGCAAACCCTATCTCATCTCTCATCTATTGTTTATTGATGACATCCTAATTTTCTATGAAGGAGGATCAAAGTACATTGAACATTGGAGGAACTTCTAAATATTTTCTAGAAATCTTCAAGAATGTGCATAAACAGATCTAGATCCTCCATTTATGTGTATCATGGAAAAAAAACACTCTTCCACCTTATCTCATTTAAAATGGAGGAAATTGGTTCAGGGTTTAAATATTTAGGTTTTTTTCTCAAACCAAGTGACTATTGAAAAAATTATTAGTTTTGTCTACATGTAAAAATTGAAAAGAAACTTTATGTGTGGTGCAATCATTTTCCATCCCAAACTTGTAGGGTAATCCGAGTAAAATTTGTCTTGTATTCAAAAAAGTTTCTTGGAAAAAACTAATCAACTCTCCTTTCACTTCTTATAGATTATATGTAAAGAAAAAAATTGTTTGTTCTTTCCTCTTGGAAAATATTTCCCACTCCAAAATCCTTGGGGGGTGGGAGTGGGGTGGGGACTAAAGAATAATTTTATGTTCTTGAAATTTGTAGTTGTTAAGAGTGTTTAGATATTAATTCAAGGAAATGATTTATGGGCCAAAGTTACAAAGGCTAAGTACATTACATAGGACTATATTGTAGATTGAATTCAATATGTTGTTAAAAAATCATAAAATGGCTCTATTATTTACAAATACATTGGAGATGCTAGACTACAAATATTGGTTACACTTGCATAGAAAAATGGTATAATCATTCACCTTAGAGGGGGAAAGAGATTTGGAAGCTCAAATTCTTGCAAATTCAAAGTTACTCATGTGACACATTCCACATAATAAATCCCCTATGTTGGATATCCTTCAAAATAGATCCTTCCACGGTCTAGGTAGATATTATCTTTATTGTATGGAAGTTGAAAGAGATATTCACCTACTCCTTCAATGCTCTTTTACAAAACTATTTTAGAAAGAAATTCAATTTATAATCATGATTCCTTCTGCATGGGATCGAATTTCTTTTGATGGGGCTTTCCTTTCTTGGATCAATGCCTATCACCTGAAGAAATAATCAAGCTCTTTCTCTCACCATCACTTGAGGCATAAGGATTGGACAAAATAACACCATTAATCATTTTTCTTCTCCATAGTAAGGATTGTTATCCAAAGCCTCACAATCTTGGATTCTTATCCATAATCTAAGAAAAATATTCCTATAAATCCTTAAATAGACATACAAATTCATCATGACTAACCATGGTATCTATTTTGTGTGGTTTCCCAAGGTGACCCTTCCATTGAGGTGTTGGGGGATAATCTAATGTTCCTATTCTCGCATTATCTCCTTTTTTATAAGGTTGACATCCATTACTAATAATTTTCTTGATTTAATGGTCTTAAAGCTCCTACTGATCCTAGCTGGTGAGAAGAAAATCTTAGCTTCATATATCTAGTGATTTAAAATCAATAATAAACTAGATAACATAGTCTTACACAATCCAAAATTTTGTGATTTCTTGCAAAACATAAATCACCCAGAAGAAGAAATAAAATATTACTCATTTAATGTTTGGACATGTGTATAGGGAAATGAATAAA
>APFE031161622.1:16218-28239 GCA_000404065.3 Pinus taeda | reverse complement strand
TTCCATTCCCCCCCACTCCCTTTCGGTAGGGGTATATGGAAACATACTCTGCTATATGTAATTATAATGAAAATAACATTAACTTCACCAACGTTGGACTAGAGGAAAGGTTTGTGAAGGATTGAGCGAGGTGGCTCATAGTGTACGAGGGAAATGGAATTAATGTCAAACATGCTTTCAATTTTATCAGCGAAATGATGTTCATACTGGGTGATATATGGTGAGAAATTGGGGTGTTTTTCAGCCAATGGTGGACAAGGAGGTGTTATGGGGATAGAATCAAATAGACCCACTGAAAATTAAAGAGGGTGGAGAACTTCAGAACCAAAGGATATTGTTGGCAATAAGAGAAACATATTTATATGGTGGGGTGACCCTGGGGTAGTAACCCTCCATATATAGGAGCTAATAAGTTATCTAAATTTAGGGCTATACAAGTTTCAGGTGAAGGAACAAGTCTTGAAATGGAAATTTCCTAAGAACCTTGGACAGCTACGAAAATTCCTCCTTCACTCTATCCACGTAACTTCTATTTCAAAAGTCAATATGGTTATGTAGGTTTTGTGTGGATTTTTTCTTTTTGACATTCTGTTTGGTGAAGTATGCCTTCCTAATTATGTTACTGAGAAAATATAGGAATGACATACTAGTTGTTTCTTTGTTAATAATTTGGAAGGGAAGACAAGGGGTCTGAAAGATAGAGAGTGTAGTTATGCTTCACTAGAAAATGGAAGAAACAGGTTGTGGGTGGTTCCGCTCTCTGTGATAATTTTAGGATTGCGTGAAGATACTGGCTTTTAGGGGGGAATTGGGATATTGTTGGAAACATTTCACAATCTCATGGAGTTGGGTATTCTATGGAAAGTGAAAGAATGGATGTTAAGGCATATTAATGAGGGTTAATTTTTACTTAAACTTTATAGTGCTCATTTCTCTTTGGGTGGGTCAGAAGGAGGAGTTAGTCCTGTCTTTTTGAAACTGAATGGGTAAGGAGGAGATTGTGTTGTCACAACTAGGTACAAGATGTTAGGTCGCTATAATACTCATGAATCCCCCATGACTATTGTCATTGTAGCCCTTATTCTTATGGTTGTGCCCCTATTGTCCCCATATTGTTATTATTGTGCCCCATAGAATCCCACTATTGTTATTGTTGTGCCCTTATATTACTATTGTTATGTCGGCTTTGATTATATTGTGACCCCTTAGACTCCTATATATAGAAAGGAGATTTTGTCATTTATATCATCCAAGAATTGTTCATTTATGTAATGTAAAGGAGGCTTCCCCCTCAAAGAGGTTTATTCTGAAGCCGTTGATCTAACTTTTCTATATTTTTATGAGTTGGTTTCTTAACATTTGGTATCAGTGCTTTGGATTTTAGGGTTTCGCTGCTCCAAACAGGTCATCGTGGAATTTCACTGTAACTGTTTTTCTACGAATTTTCAGAAGCTAAAAAAAACCCAATTGAGCTGAAATCATTCTGAATCTCGGATCTAAATTTTAGATATTGTCTCGCTATATTTTCAAAGATATGATCTGAGGAGGTTAGGGTTTTGTAGAATCCCGAATTAAATTCCAAACAGGTGACCTTGGAAAAATCGTCATAACTTTCTCTTTGAGAATTAGATTGAAATTTCATAAGAATTTACAAAAAGAGGACAGACTTCACTTTGTTGTTTATTTTTTTAGATCTGAAGGTGGAAACAATGACACGTGCCACATCATACAAGTTTGCTTTACTTAAAAAGTATATAATTAGGTCATCTTGGGATATTGGGCATAACACTTTCTTGGAGAATCCAATTTTTATTCGACTGGTGGTATTGGAAATAGGACTCAAAGGGCTATCGTAGGAAGAAATTTTAGACCTTGTAGAACCACAACTACTAAGATACAACAAATTTAATATCTAGCTTCTACAAAGTGAAAAAATGTGTGTAGTCTTTTTAAAATTTTGCATAAGTTTGGGTTGAAAAGTTAGTTTGAAGTTCAAATGGCATATTAAAGCATAATTATCATTAATTGATTCTCCGAAGAAAGAAAATGGAAACACTTAGTAAGCAAGCTGAAAGATCTAGCATGACTCATGAAGAAGTGGAAGAAATGCAACATGATATATCAAAATTATGAGACCAAGTGCAACAAATTTCACTCTCACAAAAGGTATGAGAAACTAAGATTGATGGTTTAAGGAAAGGCATGGAAGCTAAGATAAATGGTGTGGAAGCTAAGTTGAATGGCTTGGAATTTAAGATGGATGGTGTCGAAGATAAGATGTATGGCATGGAAGCTAAGATGAATGCCATGGATGCTAAGATGGAAGATATAGAAGAAAAACTGAAAGGCAACATGGAAGGTTTGAAGATAGATTTGACTAAGTTGCTACAAGAAATGCTTACTAATGGTGAAAGGGTAGTAAAGGAAACTCATGATGACAACAAAAGAAATGCTAATCATGATTTCATAGACTCTAACATTGGATTAAAAACACACCATGTTCTAGAGATTGATATGAGGAAGTTTGATGGCAAGGATCCTGTAACATGGATACTACAGATGGAGCAATATTTCAATCTCCATAATGTGAAAAACACAAAAAAGGTACACATTGCAATTTTATATTTGGAACCAAATCACTTTGTATGGTATCGATGGCTTTGCTCTCATAAACAGATTTTCACTTGGAAAATTTTTATGGAAGAAATGATAGCACATTATGAGGATACAAAAAGAAATACTTTTTTTAGCCAATTGATAAATCACAAACAAAAGGGTTGAATGATGGAGCACATTGAGGAGTTCCAAAAATTGAATATAAGGGTAAAAGATATTCCAAAGGAGCATATGATTGATGTGTTCATAGGGACTTTAAAGGATAACATCCAATATGAGGTTCGTTTTTGGGAACCTGACTCATTGGACAAGGAATTCAGGTTAGAAAGAAAATGGAAAGCAAAATTATGGTAACAACGAAGCCTACCACTCACAACTATAAGGATGGAATTGTTGTTTCCCCTAGCCTTCCAAAACCTAGAAGGTTGGCACCCCAACAATTGGAATAAAAAAGAGCAAAAGGGCTTTGTTACAGTTGTGATAGAAAATACACTGAAGGTCATAAGTGTGCCGTGAAGAAATTATTTTACATAGATTGTGAAGAGGAGGAAGAAAAGGAACAAGAAACATCAAAAGAAGACGAAATACACCAAGAACAAATCCTAGAGAAAGAAGAAATGAATCTGACCATATCTTGTAATGCATTGGCTGGAATTACCACTCCTAAATATATCAAGATAGAAGGACATATCAAGAAGAAAAAGGTAATAGTGTTGATTGATTCGGGTAGTACCCATAATTTTATTCATAGTAAGATATCCAAGGAAGTGAATTGCTTCCTATATCCAACATGAGAGTGTCAAGTCATGGTTACAAGTGGAGGAACCATAAATTGCTCAGGAAAGTCACATAATATCAAGCTATCCATGGGATATATGGATTGAATAGCCCAATTCTCTCCATTCCAATGGGTGGTGTTGATGTTGTACTAGGAGTCCAATGCTACAATCCTTAGGTACAATAGATTTTAATTTTCAAGAACTTTTCATGAAATTTTCTTCGAAAGGAAAGGAAGTTGAATTAAGAGGTATCATAGGGAAACTTGGAAAGCTAATCATCTCCAATGGAACGAAAAATATTCTAAAGAAATAACAATGAGGAATCATTGCACATTATGTTTTCTAGAGGTTACCACATCGAAATAATCTATTTCTCTAGATCTCCAAAAAGTATTGGACAATCATTCAAAGGTATTTGAGACTCCCAAAGTTCTCCCACCTATTCTTGATCATGATCATTCTATTCATTTGATTCTAGGAAGTGTTCATCCAAACATCAGGCCTTACAGATATCACTATGCCCAAAAGAGCGAAATTGAACTTATGGTTGCAAAAATGCTAGAGGCTGCTATAATTCAATCTAGTCAATGTTCTTTCTCTGCTCCATTCATATTGGTGCACAAGAAGGATGGATCATGGTGCATGTATCTGAATTATAGGGAGTTCGAAAAGCTCACTATTAAAGATAAATTTCCCATTCCTGTCATTAATGAACTATTAGATGAATTGCATGGATCAATTTACTTCATCGAGTTGGATCTTCATTTAGGATATCATCAAATCAAAATGAAGACTGAAGACATTTCGAAAACAACATTTAGAACTCATGAGGGTCATTATGAATTTTTGGTCAAGCCTATTGGATTTACCAATGCACCTTCTACATTTCAAGGTTTGATGAATTCCATTTTCAAACCCTTCCTTAGAAAATTTGTGTTAGTATTTTTTGATGATATACTAAACTATAGCAAGTCTTGGAAGGATCATGTTGAACATGTTAACAAGGTCCTCAAACTATTGGAGGAGAAATAATTATATGAAAAAATGTCCAAATGTTTCTTTGGAGTACACGAGGTGGAATATCTAGGTCATATTGTATCTCATGAAGGTGTTAAGGTAGACCCTAGAAAAATTAAAGCCATTAAGGAATGGAAAATCCCCGCATCCATAAACAATTTGAGAATTTCTCGGGTTGACAGGGTATTATTGAAAGTTTGTTAATAATTATGGGAGAATAGTAGCACCTCTAACAACATTATTGAAAAAAGAATCATTTTTATGGACTCTAGAAGAAACGAAGGCCTTTGAGCATATTAAAGAGGAAATGTGCCAAGCACTGGTCTTAACTACGTCGGACTTCACAAAAACATTCATTGTTGAATGTGATGCCTTAGGAAATGGAATTGGTGTTGTTTTAATGCAAGAAGAAATACCCATTTCTTTCAAAATTCATCCAATCAAAGGAAAATATTTACACAAGTCTATTTATGAGAAGGAAATGTTGGCAATACTACTAGCACTTAAGAAATGGGTACCCTACCTAATGGGAAGACACTTCAAGGTAAAAATGGATCATGATAGTCTTAAATACTTTTTAGAACAAAGAGTATCTTGAGAAGAGAAACAAGAATGGGTCATCAATATGTTGGATTATGATTTTGAAATCGTCTACAAACAAGGGAAGATAAATCTTGTGGTAGATGCACTCTCAAGGAAGGATGAGGATGTGGAAGCATTGCTTTGTGCCATTTCTATTATCCAACCAGATTGGATAAACGAAGCAAGGGATGAATGGAATAATGACGAATAAGTGTGGGCACTCATTCAAAAGTTAAAACAAGATCCCAGTACATATGGTACATTTAGCTTTAAAAATGATTCGTTATGGTACATAGATCGCTTATACCTATGTCAAAATTCCCAACTCAAACAAAAGATTCTTATGGAATTGCATGCCTCTCCCTTAGGAGGGCAGTCAGGATTTTTAAAAAATTACCACAGGGTTAAGAAGAAATTTTTTGGGGATGGCCTTATGGAAAAATGTTTGGTTTTCCAACAAAATAAATTTGAAACAATTAAGACCCCAGGTCTATTACAACCTCTATCCATTCCAAGTCAACATTGGGTGGAGGTTTCAATGGATTTTATCATAGGTTTACCCAAGTCGGAAGTAAAGAGTGTTATCATGGTGGTAGTTGACAAACTTACCAAGTACGTACACTTTTGTGCATTATATCATCCATTTAAAGCTAGTACAATTTCTAGTGCATTTATGGAAACAATTCAAAAGCTACATGGAAACCCAAAGATGTTTGTAAGCGAGAGAGATCCCATTTTCACAGGAAAATTTTGGGAAGAATTATTTTCTTGTCTTGGTACTCAGTTAGCTCATAGCTCATCTTATCATCCTCAATTTGATGTGAAAAATGAGATGGTAAAGAAATGTTTGGAAGGATATCTTCATTGCTTTGTATTTGATAAACACACACAATGGGTCAAATGGTTACCTCTGGCTGAATGGTGGTATAACACTTCCTTCCATATTGCAGCAAAAATGACCCCATTTATGGCACTTTATGGATATCACCTGTTATCACTGAAAACTTTTCCTTAGAAGTTTTTGAAGAAGATAAGGCTTCGAGGTAACCACAAACCAAATTTTAAGCATAGTCTCTAGCCAACCAATGGCTCAAAGAGGGCTCTCTCTATATAATTTAGATATGTTTGCTTATATATTAGGGTAGTTCTAGAGTTCAGGGAGGATTTTGATTTGTATGAAGATTTGGTGGTGGAATCCTTAAAACAGGCATATAGGTTGATGCCTTTAGGCCATTAGGCAATGGAGTCAAAGAAGGGGCAGTAAAGCTGGAGTTAACTCACTAAAGGGAATGTTCAAAGGGCAATATAGTAGCATGAAGTACAAATCCTTGGAATAAATGGTGAAATGAGTCTTAATGGAGGTGAGAGGGCAATCAAGAATGCTCGGACCAAGGCTAAGATGGGGGAACAACATTGAATCATGAGTAAAGGGCAATTAAGAATCCTTTACTATGGGCCGGAGGAGAAACTACGAAAGCTAAGGAGCAGTTAAGAATTCCCTAGCTAAGATAGTTTAAGAGAAAACATTAAGAATGTATAATAGTAAGACAAAGTGCAGTTAAGAAAATTCTGAAGTAATATTCAAGTTAAAACATTTAGACTTCTGAAAAATTGAAGATTATGAAACAACTTTAAGAGAGATAAAACAACACAAGAGAATTACTCGTTTGCACTCTGCTTTACACATGAATGCCTCGAAATATCTGATATTTATTCATCAATCTAGCATGCTGTCCTAGCCAGTGATGCAAAAGCTTTTACAGCCTTTGCACAAAATTCTATTGAAAGTATAAGAATCCACCCTACATACTTTGATTTGTGAAGTATTTATACAAAATGATTTTACAAAGTATCCCAAACTAACTTGGGAATTAATCTAAGAAATTCAAAAATCTTCTCACAAGAAAATAGAGACACCTATTGAACTGCTTTCTTGAAGTCCCTTTTATTGTGGTTTAGCTGGAAGTTTATGGTTGCTATGCTCTGTGCTGGCCAAAGGTTGTTGTCTTCTATACTGATACCCTTCGACACAGATATTCTTTGACCCTGTAACCTTTGAATCTAATGCCGTTTTACCTTGTTGATTGTGTGTTGAACTTTAACTGTGTTTTGCTATAGTAATTCAGTTAACTTTTCCCATTCTTGATCTATTGGTAACTAGATACTCAGCATTCTACGGTAAGTTTCATCCACCTCAGTGTATTTGGAAAATGAAGGCTTATTTACAAATAGATGTTTTAGATCATGTTGGAGGTAAAATAGATTTTCAAAGGCACTTTATAGTACCTTCCCTGTTGGTATTCTTGAAACCTGTGAAGTAGCCACTTGCTGCCTTGCTACATCCCTGAGTTTGTCGTTGTAATCTCCTTGTTCCATAAGTTTATCATGAATGACTAAGGGATTGGGTAATCCCTTTTCCTTTAGCTTATCAAACTAAGCCATGAACTTGTCGACGACTACTTGCATTTCCTTGCTCTTTTCCTCTAACTTATAAATAAGGTCCCTCTTGGTGAGGACTTTATTTACCTCCAGAATAGTAGTAGTCCTGTCTTCAATTTACAGTTCCTGTAGTTGGTACTTGTTATTTTAATTTAATAACTGGATGAGCCTAGTATCATCTCTAGGCCTGTTGCCTAATTCTATCTTCACTTTCTCAATAGCCTCTATTATTAATCTTATGAGACTGATATGCTCGAATATGACCTGTATGGATGGCCAAATATCATTGACAGAGTCAATAATATTGGCCCACAATTTTTCCTTGGCTTCTCCAAGAGGCTCCTTTAGTGTCAAGTCTCTTTCCATTAAATTGAGCGTTTCCTTTATCCTTGCAGCCTTTTTTTCCTCCTCTTTCTGCATAATATTGGCAAGCTTATAGTTTATTTCTAATATTGCCACCTATTCCTTTAGCTTGCTTATCTTGTTTATCTGAATAGACATTTCTTCCATGGCACGAACAAGTTTGGCTGCTTCATCTGTTGTTGTACCTACTATTGTTGTGGAAACTGCTAATGTAGATACTGTAGTGGTGATGGGCAAAGCAGTGACTATAGGAGTTTTTGGAGCCAATGTGGCTACCAATGTAGATGGTACTACAATAGTCATTCTAGGGATTATAGTTGTTGGTGTGGTCCCTAATTCACTTTACTTCAATTGGATTAAGGCATTCAATTCCTTCTCCGTGCTCCTCAACTGATCATTCAGCTTGAGGACTAAATCCATTAAGTCCTCATGATGAGTTTGAGACTATAACACCTCCTGTGTTTGTGGATGATGCAAGGAGGGTATCTTTAATTGCTTCTTCAGTGAAGCAATGTCTTTTTTCTTCTATTTTATTAACTCCTCTATTGCTTTGATATCTTTGGGATCATGTCCCATCTCTATGATCAAGTCTTCCAAAGGCTTGATTCTATTATCCTTGGCTTTTGATGAAGCCTATTCAAGTTGATACTGAGCTGGGATGTTGTTCAAGGAACTTTTTAGTTTATGAATAACTATGGAATTTCCTATCAGGGTGGAGTAGATCATTTCTCCAGCCTTCTTATGAAACTCTATTTGGTCCACAGGGTGAATATCCCTGGCCAACACCTCAAAGTCAACTTTCTTATAGTCAGTGGGTGCCCTTGGTTGCTGCACAGTTGGTTGAATGAAGGACACCTACATCTTCCTCTCTTTGACGTCAAAGGCTGGCATCAATCTATTTTGACCTGGAGTAGAAAGTTTGAAAAGATGAGCATATGTCTCAGCTTTCAACCTTTCATTCCTCATTTTTATCTCTTTGAATCTGTCTTTGATACTTTTATCCTGGTCTGCTGGCTTCCTGAAAGACGAGGCCTCCATACTCATCTATCTCTGTATCATCTGGGTTCTTGAGGATGATAGGGGGTTGTGTTTCCTCTAAAGTAACAATACTTTTTCTCCTTGCTGGTTCAGAATCAGTTATTTCAGCTGACCCATTGGTGTCTTCCTGCTCTGACACATGATTGAGTCTAGGCCGTTTGGTTTGGCCTATTTCATATTGAACATTGAAAGCTTGTGTCCTTAAACTTGATCCTTTCTCCATGCCCCTTTTGGGATTTTTCTCCTCATACAAAGGATTTTGCATGATAAGGGGAGTGCTGATTGTCCCTTCCTGAGCTGGTACCGACATAAATGAATTTTCATCAAGTTGATTTTCTAGATCTAATAATGTGTTTTCCACAACAACTTCAATATTATCCCTATCCTCTAAAGTGTTTTCCACCCATTGCAATTGGTTTGCATACTTTTCCATCTCAGGGATATGGTGATGGATATAGGGAGCCATCTTGTTTTTCTTCCTTCTTTTGCAGATGAAATCCAAGGGATCATATCTCCATATGAAGCTTTGTTTTAATTTTAATCCCTGAAGGATCATGTCTGCCTCCTTTCCAACTTTTCTGCTATTACAAATAAAAGGACCCAATTGGTCTTTGACCATGAGCTAGGATTTCTTTCTAGCAGAGACAAATTTTACCTCATCTGAATTTATTATCTTCCTGTAGTACTCCAGGGAAAATAACCTCATTGGGAGGTATTTAGGTAGTTTGTATGAGGCAAATTGGCACCCATAAATCCTAATATAAGTGTGGTTTTGGTACAAGTACCAATCTCCCACTTGATGATTGATTTTTAAATGAAGGACTCTCCTGATCTTAGGACTGATTCTTGGTGGAGGTTTTCAACTGAGCATGGTCATCACAGGGTGGACAAAGGAATCTATGAATTAATTGTATGAATAGGGAGAGGAATATTGATGAATCAATGAGGTCTAGAAGATTACTGATCTTGGTTGGCCCTTGGTGTCCAACTTTTGTAGGGTAAGTGGCAATTTATCTACTTGGAAGTAGAGGAACATGTGGTATAGTACTAAGGAGTACTTGAAAACCCTTTCATTTCCCATTCTTGTGAACTTCTCATGCATTCTGTTTGCTATGAATGTGGAAAAGTCATAAATAGTTGCAGGAGGTTGTCCTGGGGTATAGATGGACATGAAAGCTAGGATGATTTCATCAATGTACTCACTTGTGGAGTAACCCAAAACATACTATATCATGGATACAATATTTCGGCCCCAAGGAGAAAATATAGTTGCTACATATGGAGGGGGGTCTTTGGGGGTATACTTCTCTTCTATGATGAAGGTTTGGATCAATTGGGCCAATCAAGCAAAGCTGAGTTTGGGATATAAGTCCAACAGGTCTCAAATTGAGAGGAGAGTTAGGTTTGGCCCTGGTTGGAGTTGCAGCATCTCAAAGATGGACTTAGGTGTGATGGTGAAAATGACTTTCTGGTCATGAGACATGATGATTCTATGCCTAGGGATGTCGCAAGCATAGCACATATGTACAATTTCAGAGGGATGTCGCAAGCATAGCACATATGTACAATTTCAGGAAAAATATGGACTTGGGGGAACTAGTAGTTGGGCAAATTTGACTACCAAAGGCCAATTTCATCAGCATGGTTTAGGAACTTGTCCCTACTTTGGTAATGTATTTTGAGAAGAAGCTCTATGACAGTGCTATCTTTTATCTGGAAATATCTATCAGTTAAGGGAAGGTGGTCTAGGTCCAAATGGAGTGTGGAGATGGGTCTCACGTTCAATGTAGTAGGGGCAGCCATAATTCGGTTCTTGTGCATTCAAATTAGGCTTGCTTAAGGTTGAATTGGGGTTTTCAGAGGTAGTTTGGTAGTTTCGGGGTTTGAGTATTCAGCAAGGTGCAGTATGGAGTCTGTTGGAGTAATTTTAATTAAGTTTTAAGTTTAACAAAAAACTCAATGACTGGTCTAACTTGCAATTGATAGGGAACTTGTTGAATTCAGGTTTAAATACCTGAAACTGAGGCAAATTGACTTTGAGCAGGGTAACTGGTAGCTGCAATTGGTCGAAAGGTGTTTGTGGAAGTTGCATAGTTGACTGGGTGGTTTGTGGCGTTCTATGGAGTGAATTTTTCCTGTGGGTTGATGACTTCAATGTTTTGCAGGTGTCGTGCATGCGTACAAAAGCTTGCAGGCGAAAATTTAGTGAAAAAGACATTTTTGGGGCTTTTTGGCTTTTATATGGAAAAAATGTTTTTTGGTGGGTATGGGTCAATAGTGACTGATTTTTACGCGTTGCCAAGAGGTGGTAAGTGATTAATTTCAAACCTCTTAGTGGCATCAGGTGGTATTTGGGAGGGGCCACCTGATTCCACTCAGCGACTGACATGTTGCCAGGGCAGTCTCATGGAAAACGACTTTTTCGGGTGTGTATTGTTCGGCAGATGATCTCGCCTGAAATGGTTTCTGGGGCGTTGGATCTAGAACTTCAGATTAGATGGTGGTCAGGATGTGACTGCGGGCGGAGGTTAATGGGGGCCCGGTGGGCACTTTAAATATGGCAGTATTGGGATTAATGGTGGATTAAGGCAGGATTAGGCCATCGGGGTTGTTAGCGGAGGGCTTAATCATGGTTTTGCCTAACTTAATCGTAGATTGATTAGTTAGTGGGTTTTTGTCGGGTTTGATGTATCTTATAGTGTATATTTAAAGTAGGGAATAAGTGTTGTAGATCTAACCCAGAAATATTATGGTAATACAAATAAACCCAAGAATAACAAGATCTGAATAGATAGAAATGCTTCTTTATTGATATCAAACCCTTAAGGTAGGGCAACCCATACAATCACTCCTTAAGGAAGGAGAACACTCCACAAGCCATGTGCTTGTTCATACAATATTCCTTGACAATATTTATTGACTTGGAGTCTCTATCCTCTATATAGGCCTCATACATACAATACCATGGATCATTACCATGGTTCCATCATACAATCGACTAATACCATGGGCCCATTACATTATTACTAACTACTTGTGGTCCCTTACATGATATGGGTTAACCACCTTATTTATTAGTATGGCCCATCCCATTATTACATTATTCCCTTGGGTACCTCCCTTTGTACCCCATATTATCCCCCCTAGGTATACTACATTCCACCCCCTTAACATGTTTCGTCCCCGA
>APFE031161611.1:1329-14951 GCA_000404065.3 Pinus taeda | reverse complement strand
CCCCCTTAGTGACAATTTCCTGAACTCCAAGCATATATCGAAGTTTAGTGAACTTCGCCTCTGTGAGAGCCTTTGTGAAGATGTCTGCAACGTGATCATCTGTTGAACAATATTGCACTTCAAGAACATGGTCATGAATGAGCTTTCTGATGAAGTGCATGTGTAGTTCAATGTGTTTGCTGCGCTGATGCTGAACTGGATCTTTGAAAAGCTGAATGGCACTTTGATTATCACACCAAAGTGTAGTCGGATGCTGCTGCTCAAAGCCAAATTCTGATAGGATCTGACGAAGCCACAAGGGTTCCTTACTAGCTTCTACGGCACCGCGATACTCTCTTCTGCTGAAGAAAGAGAAATGGCACCTTGTTTCTTGCAAGCCCATGTAATAGGTCCTGAACCAAGAGTGAAAACATAACCTGCAGTAAAGTTCTGATCATTAGGGTCACCAGCCCAATTGGAATCAGTGAAACCAACCAATAGAGGAGATGCTTCGGCACTGTAATGAATTCCAAATTGAACTGTACCTCAAACATAACGAAGTATTCTTTTAGCTACTTTCCAATGACTTTCACGTGGGTTTTGCATAAACCGAGCAACAAGGCCAACAATAAAGAAAAGGTCAGGACGTGTATGAGTTAGATATGAAAGTTTTCCTACAAGTTGACGGTATAAGGTAACATCAACTTCAGGGGAAGTACAAGTGACTAAAAGTTTGACTCTAGACTAAAAGGGAGAAGGAGCTGGCTTACAGTCTTCGATGTGAAAATGGCATAGAAGTTCACAGGCATACTTAGATTGGGAAAGGGAAATACCTTCCTTGGATTGCAAGACTTGAAAACCAAGAAAATAATGCAAGTGTCCTAAGTCTGTCATTTCGAACTTCTTTCTAAGGTTGGACTTCACATGGTTGATAAGGTTGGGATCACTACCAGTGAGGATAAGATCATCAACATAAAGAACAAGAATGATAAGAGACTTGCCCACTTTCTCGGTGTAGACAGTATTGTTAGAATGACACCTAGAAAAGCCATATTCTAAAAGAAAGCTATCCATTTTGGCATACCAAGCCCAAGGAGCTTACTTGAGACCATAAATGGATTTCTTAAGCCAAATATAAGACTGGAGTCTATTTGTATAAATCCAATAGGTTGTTTCATATAGATTTCTTCATGCAAGTCCCCATGCAAGAAGGCGAATTCAACATCCATCTGATGGACTTCCCATTTGAAAGAGGCAACAAGGGAAAGAACAAGGCGGATAGAGTTCATTTTGGCAACAAGGAAGAAGGTTTCAGTATAGTCAATGCCTTCAACTTGTGAAAAACCCTTAGCAACAAGACGAGCTTTATGTTTGTCAACTTTCCCATCTGGTCCATAGTTGGTTCTGTAAACCCTTTTGCATCTAACAAGTTTTCGTCCCTTTGGTAGAGGAACAAGATCCCATGTATCATTTGCCAATAATGAACGATATTCTTCATTCATAGTTGTGTCCCAATCTAGATGGCCTGAAGCTTCTGCAAAGGTGTCAGGATCATAATTCGTTGAAGCTTGAGCCAGTAAAGAAGAGGCTCTATCAAACTAAGAACGTGTACGTCGCTGATCTGTAGGATCACCGACAAGATCACCTACTACATCCTGAGTAGCACGGACCCATTTTGGAAGTTGAGGAGTGGACGGCGGATCCTGAGAAGGTTGGGGAGGATTGTCATCCTCGCTTCATCATCTGAAGAAGAAATATTTTCAAAAGTAGAAGAGATAGGGAGAGGTGGCACATCCGCCGAACTAGGCTCGTAGGCCGATATATTTTTAGCAAACTTTATATCTTTTCTAATAATAACATTTTTGGACTTAAGTGGAATAAGTCTATATCCTTTGACATCTTTAGAGTATCCAACAAAATAAAATTTTCACTCTTAGGTTCTAAATCTTTATGTTTCTCATCTGGAATATGGGCTCATGCTTCACTTCCAAAAAGACAAAAGTGACTTACATCTGGTTTAATTGAGCTCCATGCTTCTTCTGGAGTGATATTCTTTAAAACCTTAGTAGGAGTGCAATTTATTATGTAATTTGCACAGTTAATTGCTTCTACCCAATAATTAAGACTAAGTCCTTTAGATTGAAGCATACAATTAGCCATTTCCTTTAAGGTGCGATTCTTCCTTTCAGCTACACCATTTTTTTGTGGAGTATATGGAACATTATGTTGCATTTGAATTCCATTCTCAGTGCAAAAGTTGATGAATTTGTTGTTAACATATTCTCCGCCATTATCAGATCTTAGATTAAGAATTTGATGTCCATATTGTTTTTCAACAAAGGCCTTAAAAGCCAAGAACATGTTAAATACTTCACTCTTGAGTTTTAAGAAGTATACCCAAGTGCGCCTGGAGAAATCATCAATGAAAGTTAAGAAATACTTGTAGCCAGAGAATGAAACAACTAGAAGTGGACCACATAAATCACTATGCACAAGCTGTAAAGAGGCTGAGGCGTGCCAAGAGGCACATTTTTCAAAACTGTCCTGATGATGTTTTCCGAGTACACATCCGGAACAAACACCATCTCTGCAAGATACCATTAGAAGACTTGTCACCATATTTTCTTTACATAGATTCTAAAGGGAGCGATAGTTTAAGTGACCAAATCGCTCATGCCAAAGTTTGCTCACTTCATCTTTATGAGCAACAAATACTGAGCGAAGATTTGATGACCCAAAGTTGTGAAACTTATACAACCTTGTGGAATCATCAGCAATGTCAGTGGCTAAAATCTGTCTAGGATCCTTTAGGTCCTTAATTACAAAATCGTGAGGTGAAAATTCAACGATTTTACCTTCACCTGAATGAGTTATCTGATATACAGATAGAAGGTTGCAGGATAAGGTTGGAACACATAATACATAATTAAATTGACCATTGTCTATATGAACAGTTCCAGTCCCTACAACATTAAGAGATCTATCATCACCAACATATATATTTTTGGTGTTACAATCATTTAAAGAATAAAACATGGCTTTGTTTTTGGCCATGTGATAAGATGCTCCAGAATCAATGAGTCACTCATGAGAATGAGAGGAAGAAGATACATTTAGTGCATAGCCAGACTGAGATGCTTGACAACGGCATGCAGAAAGTGCCATTCCTGAAGATGAATTTGAAGTTGAAGAGTGCTCCACATGGATGTTATGTTTCTTCATTGTTGCTTCCAAGGCTTCGATCTTCTTAAAGCATTTGGATTCTAAGTGGCCATCTCGATTACAAAAGTTGTAATGTCTATCAGTCTTCTTGCCTTTGTTTTTTTTTGCCTTATCATTCTGGTGAAATGATTTTTCATTTTGAGGCTGAAATTGCTTAGGACCCTTGTTTGGTTTAGGACCATTCTTTTTAGGATATGACTTCTTAGGATTCTTTGAGTTTGGTTGTTGCTGGGTGGTTAACGCTTTCTTAGAAGAGTTTCCAAGATTAAGAAGACCAAGGTGTAAGAGTTTTTCTTGTTCTCTTATTAAAGAATCACAAAAACAATCAAAGGAAGGGGACTTGTAGGCTTGTCCTTGAGAAATGAAGGCTTCTCTTGTAGACTGGAAGGTGGAAACAAACACAGAGTAGGCTAGTCCCAAGTTAGCAAGAATAGAATAGATAAGGTTACTATCCTCTTTCTTAACCTCAACACCTTCCAAGAGAAGTCTAAGGGTCTTGAACTTGGACAAAAAATATTCAATGCAAGAAAAATTATTGGGGTCAAATGTAAGTAACTCATTTTCAAGTTGATGGGCTCTAAGTTCATTTTTTATTCCAAAAACTTTAGTAATCTGTTTCAATGCTTCATCAGGAGTATCAAGTTCTACAATATGGAATCTAAGATCGGGAGAGATAGACATCCCTATCAACCCACGTGCTTGATCTTTGCCTATTTCCCATTTAGCTACCTTATCTTCATCTTCTGGTTTGGTTTCTTGGCCTGTGGCTATTCTGTAAAGACCTTTACTTCTAAATAAATCCACAATGTAGGACCACCATTGGAAGTAGTTGGTGCTATCAAGAAAAACTTGGCATGAACTTTTCAAGTTAATAGAAATTGAAGCTATATATGCTGAAACTAAGCATTCCAATGGAAATATCTTGAAAAATTAGGCTGGTTAAAAAAAAGCAGCTCTGAAAACGGCTTCCGAATGAAGAAGTTATGGCTTTTTGAAAAAACATTGATGAAGATGCCGACGAAGTGCGGGAATGTGCGGAAATGAAAAATCCACCCCTTTCCAAGCTCAAAAAGGGGACTTGAACTCAATACCTCTACTCTCACAAATTAGCTTTGGACCAAGTGAGCTAAACTAAAAGTTTGAGAGAGAGAGAGAGGGGGGGTGCTTTTTTTTAGTCACTGAAGCTTTGGGTTGCGTGCTTGCTTGAGAAAGCTATTTTTCCCTACAAAACAAAAAAAAAAAAATCCAACATGGACATACAAACACAAATAAGCCTTGCGGCTTAAGGTTAGCTTTACCCAGAAACTAAATATTTTCCTCAATGTTTTTGATTTTCCGAGATCACACTAAGGCGCAGCGGAAAGAGCATATGCATGAGAAAAATCCTTCCTCTCTGTTTCTGATTTGCCCAGATCGCATAGAGTCACAAGGAAAAGAGCATACGTAGAAATGAAAGGTATATATCCGGTAATAAAAAAGAAGCTAAATAAACCAAAATAATAAACAGAGAGAAAATAACTAGAAACTGCAAATAACATTGTATACCTCCAGATCTTAAAAATGACGTAGCTAGGGCTACTAGAAACCTTTTCGAGTGAAATGAAAGGGGTTCCTCACTAGAATAGATGCTCCTAACACAACGAGGCAGTCCTCTCAGCCTGAAAGTAGTCAGAAACAGCAGATCTAGGAAACGGCAGTCGGATGCAGTTCTACCAGCTTCATATTTGGATCACCAATGGACGCGGCCCTCAAATAGCTCTGATACAATGTAGGAATTTATAGGGTAAGTTCCTTAGACAGAACACCAAAGGACACTGCTCACAAATAGATCACAGATCAATACACCAGTATTTTGATGTGGTTAAAACCCTCAAAGAGGGAAACAGTCCACAGCCTGACCCAACGCGGCCACTTCAGACAATTTATTAATAAAAGAATGAAATTTTACATAAGCTCCTCTCATGAATAGTTAACCTTCAAATGAACCTCCATGCTCTTTAAATAGAGATCATGGACCAATTGGGTGTTAAGCCACAGATCAAGTGTCGGTAATACCGAGGAGAGAATGAACCGTCGGATCACTACATATCGTGACCGTCAGATTGTAAGTTACAAAAGTACATAGTAAAGAAACACACTTTACCTAACTCTACACTAGACCAAATTATACTTAACTATTTCCTATGTGTCGGAATATCCTAACATCCCGATAATGTTTTTCAAGTACACATCCGAAACAAACACCATCTTTGCAAGATACCATTGGAAGACCTATCACCATATTGTTTTTAGATAGATTCTAAAGGGAGCAATAGTTTAAGTGACAAAATCGCTCATGCCAAAGTTTTCTCACTTCATCATTATGAGCAACAAATACTGAGGGAAGATTTAATGACCCAAAGTTGTTAAAATTATACAACCTTGTAGAATCATTAGCAATGCCAGTAGCTAAAATCTATCTAGATCTCTTAGGTCCTTAATTACAACATCGTGAGGTGAAAACTCGATGATTTTACCTCACCTGAATGAGTTATCTGATATACAAATAGAAGGTTGCAGGATGAGGTAGGAACACATAATACATCATTAAATTGACGATTGTCTAGATGAACAATTCCAATCCCTACAACACTAAGAGATCGATCATCACCAACATAGATATTTTTGGTGTTACAATCATTTAAAGAAGAAAAATGGCTTCTTTTTTTCCCATGTGATAAGAAGCTCCAGAATCAATGAGCCACTCATGAGAATGAGGAAGAGAAGATACATTTTGTGCATAACTAGACCAAGATGCTTGACAACCACACGCAAAAAGTGCTATTCCTAAAGATGAAGTTGAAGTTGAAGAGTGGTCCAAATGGGTGTTATGCTTCTTCATTGTTGCTTCAAAGGCTTCCATCTTTTTAAAGCATTTGGATTCTAAGTGGCTATCTCAATTACAAAAGTGGCAATGTCTATTAGTCTTCTTCCCTTTGTTTTTATTTGCCTTATCATTTTGTTGAAATGATTTTTAATTTTGAGACTGAAATTGCTTAGGACCCTTCTTTGGTTTAGGACCATTCTTTTTAGGATACAGCTTCTTAGGATTCTTTGAATTTGGTTGTTGTTGAGCTGCTAAGGCTTTCTTAGAAGAGTTTCCAAGATTAAGAAGACCAAGATGTAAGATTTTTTCTTGTTCTCTTATTAAAGAATCACAAAAGGCATCAAAGGAAGGGGACTTGTAGTCTTGTCCTTGAGAAATGAAGGCTTCTCTTGTAGAATGGAAGGTGGAAACAAACACAGAGTATGTCAGTCCTAACTTAGTAAGAATGGAATAGAGAAGGCTACCATCTTCTTTCTTAACCTTAACACCTTCCAAGAGAAGTCTAAGAGTCTTGAACTTGGACAAAAAATCTTCAATGGAAGAAAAATTATTGGAGTCCAATGTAATCAACTCATTTTTGAGTTGATGGGCTCTAATTTCATTTTTAATTCCAAAAACTTTAGTGGGTTGGTTAATTTCTTCATCAGGAGTATCAACTTCTGTGATATGGAATCTAAGGTCTGGAGAAATAGACATCCCTATCAACCCATGTGCTTGATCTTGCCTATTTTCCCATTTGGCTATTATCTTCATCTTGAGATTTGGTTTCTTGGCCTGAGGCTATTCTATAAAGACCTTTACTTTTATGTAAATCCACAATGTAGGACCACCATTGGAAGTAGTTGCTACTATCAAGAATAACTTGGCATTTACTTTCCATTTTAACAAAAACTGAAGATATAGATATTGAAACTAAGTATTCCAATTGAAAGATATCAAAAAATTAGGCTGATTAAAAAAAAAAGGCTCTAAAAACCGCTTCGGGATGAAGAAGTTATGGCTTTTTGAAGAAACATTGTTGAAGATGCCAACGAAGTGTGTGAATGTGCGGAAATGAATGATAATGTTATATTTAAAAAAGTCTCCCCCCCTTTCCAAACATAAATCTAATTAGCTCACTTTTAAAAAGCAATTATGCGACTCACTTTTATAAATAAGTGAAAGTCACTTTTACAATAGTACTTTATGAGCTACCCACTAAATTGTAACTTAAATAAAAGATAAAGAGACTTTAGAATTATAAGTGACTCACTTTTTATAATGGGTGAGAACACTTTTACATAAAGTAACTTTAAAACATAAGCTACGTATTCTTTTTGAAAAAGAAACTCAACAAAAAGAAAGACTTGAACCCAAGACCTCTATTCTCATAAAGTAACTTTAGACCAAGTGAGCTAGTTTAAAAGGTTAATAATTTTTGGAAAAAAGGAAGGATTTTTTTTTTTAGTCATTGAAGCTTTGGGGTGTGTGCTTACTTGGAAAATCTCTTTTTTTTCCTACGAAACAAAAACCCAAAACCCAACACAGACATACAAAAAAAAAAAAACAAACCTTATAGCTTGAAGTTAGCTTTAGCCAAGAACTAAATATTTTCCTCAATGTTTTTTATTTTCTAAGACACACTAAGGCGAGGTGGAAAAGTGCATACGCATGAGAAAAATCCTTCCTTTCTATTTCTAATTTGCCCAGATCGCACAGAGTCATGGGGCAAAGAACATACACATAAATGAAAGTATAGATCCAATAATAAAGAACAAAAAGCTAAATAAAACAAAATAAATAGAGAGAAAATAACACAAAACTACAAATAAACACTATATACCTCCATATCTTAAAAATGGCATAGCTAGGGCTACCGGAAACCTTTTCGCATCAAACAAAAGGGGTTCCTCACTAGAAAAAAAGCTCCTAACACAATAGAGTAGCCCCCTCAGCTCGAAAGTAGTGAGAAGCAATAGATCTAGGAAATAGCAATCGGATGAAGTTCTACTAGCTTCAGATTTGGATCACCAACGAATGCAGCCCTTAAATAGCTCTGATACCATGTACGAATTTATAGGGTAAGTTCCTCAGACAGAATATCAAAGGACATTGCTCACAAACAGATCACGGATCAATACACTATTATTCTTGACATGGTTAAAACCCTCAAACAGGGAAACAGTCCACGGCCTGAGCCAACGCAGCCACTTCAGGAAATTTATTAATAAAAGAATGAAAATTTACATAATCTTCTCTCATGAACGGTTAACCTACAAATGACCCTCCATGCTCTTTAAATAGAGATCATGGACCAATCAGGTGTTAAGCCATGAATCAAGTGTCAATAATACCGAGGAGAGAATGAACCGTTGGATCACTTCATGTCTAGAACATATCATGACCATAAGATTGTAAGTTACAAAAGTACATAGTAAAAAAACACACTTTACCTAACTCTACACTAGACCAAGTTATACTTAACTATTTGCTTTGAGTTGAAATATCCTAACATAACAATAGTGGGTTTCTATGCGGCACACTAATAACAATACGGGGACAATAGGGGCACAATAATAACAATAAGGGCTACAATGACAATAGTAATGGGGGAATGATTAGTATTATAGGGGCATAATAGACTCCCTAAAATATATGTTTTAAAATTATCAAGCAAATTTCCTAATTCTTCTCTACTTATTGTCCCATCTACAGATTTATTAATCCTTGATAAAAGAGTATCTCTTGGATTTTTCCTAGTTCTTGATTCGCCTCTTGAAATGTATATGCATAACTCACAAATTTCTCCTAATGACAACTAAAAAATGTCTCCCTTACCCATTAGATTGAGAATATCAATCCACTCATCTCTAATGGGTTTCAATAAGAGAGCTTTCAAAGTTTCCTCATCTAGATTATTCGTTTTTTCCCTTTTAACATTATACGAAAATATTTCAACGAAGTCTTCAAGATTTTCATCTTCTTTCTCTACCATTTTAAAGACTTCATCCTTAATATTATGGGGCATACAGTAGTCCTTATATTTATCTAAGAATGTAGTTTTCATGTATTCCCATGTTCATATGGATTTCATTCTTAACCTCATAAACCATTTTAGTGTTGCATCTTTAAGGGTTGTAGGGAATAATTTCAACTTTTGAATATCATGTAGATAATCATATAATATACACAACACTTCAATTTCAAAGAGAACCTTTCAGGATCTTCACTCCTTAGTCATGAAAATTTGGAAGGATAGAGGGTGAGATTTTTTTCATTGTCACAGTTGTATCTTCATCGAGGACAGGAAATCCGAAGCGTTCTGGATTTAAATCTTCTCCTCTTCCTCTTCCTCCACCTCTTCCACCTCCACTATTTCCTCTTCTTCCTCCTCCAACCCTAGGTTGTTCACCATTCAAATTATCTTCCTCTCCTTCCTGTTCTCTAGCCATTGTAGATTCTTGAGAACTAATATAGGGTTCTAGTTCCAAGATTGGGTTTTCAACTTCCTCTAGTTCCTTTGGTTATTATATCAATGGTTTGTTAAAATAGGCTTCTTCTTCCTCTTATTGAGTAGGAACTTCCATCTCTTGAGCTAGAAGTTTTTCTCCAATTGAAGATAGGAAAATTACTCCTGTTGTTGGGGATATGGGATCTTCTTCTTCTATTATGGCTTTTACTGATGAAGTTGGTGAATATCTAGGTTGGATTTTGGATCTTAGTACCTCAAGGAGTTTTTGTTTTCCTGCTATGAATGGAATTTGAGTTTGTGTGGGTGGTGTGGCACTACAAGGTCGTGGTGGGGAAAGTGATGTTGTTGGAATTAAACTCTTTCCTCTACCTACAAATCTACCCCTAGAGTCTCTTTCCCTATGCATATCATGTTTTTTTTTATTATTATTATTATCCAAAAGAAATAAAGACTTCTATTTATGCTTCCTCAGTAATGGTGCCAAAATGTTTGTCAACTTAATTGTCTTAAATTGATTACATAAATTATCGACTAGGTAAACATGTGAAGTGCAAGTGCACAATATATGCTAGAATTCTTTTTATTAAGTTGGATTTATTAATTGGTTGAGTTATTGGAAATGTGTCTTTATGTTTTGTATTCCTATTTGAAAATGAAATTAGCATTGCTATCTAGTGAAATAAAATGATTATGAATTTAAATCAATATTTATTACTTGAAAAATGAAACCATAAAGAACTCACACTTGTAGAATGAAACTATATTAACTCACACTTGCTTCAAAATTGAAAGTTCAAGAAAGTAACTATAATCAAACGACTATTCTTCTGAAATTAAACTAAGAATACTTTTGAATAAAAATTCTCTGAACATAAAGCTAAGAGAAATATATATATACCCAAATATATAGAGAGAAACATCTTATGCTATGAAGTTGAAATGTTTTTTAATGAAATAACAAGGAAAACATTGGTATTTTGATGATTCAAATCAGCTGCAGAAACTATAAAAGAGAGTTGTAAAGCTACCATAAGAAGATCAAAACTATAAATGGATAGGATTAATATTTCTATTTGATGATTAAATATGTGAAAATGATAAAGAAAATAATAACAAAAAGGAAAATATACAAGTTAAAAACCCTCACTATTTGTAGGGGCCCTCCATGAACAGATGGTCTCAAGCTTCAACAAACAATGAACTACGCATCAAGTCTTCAAAGGCAATTCCATTAAATAAAAAAGAAATTAAAAAAGATTATAGTCACAAAATATTTATTCACCTTCGTCGTTTGTTTTGTCCTGCCTTACGATATTTATAAAATCCATTCAATAAATGTTTGATTCTTTCATGCCTACTTTCAGCTAATAGAGTTCTAATTCAAACTATCAAATTGAGATTCCTAATTTTAGCTTCTAACAGATAGCAATTCACTCACGATTTTATATTCGGAAAAGAAAATCATGAGGCATTTTCATCTTGGACTCTCGCTCACTTGCTCTAACTACGTGTTGACTTTTTCCTTTCACCACATGATTCAGGCTTTCTTATAATGATTTGGTGTAGTTAAATAAGAGGAGATTGTTAAGGGGATCAGCCTCTTTCTGCCCATATCTTTCTTTCCTTGAATGGCACCTCAAACCCTATTCAACAATGGAGTTGGTTGTAGAAACAGACGTTAGCTATAGAATTACATGAATCAGGTAGCCAATGTAAAATTTAACTTAATAATAAGGAACATTTTTGAAATATGAAAAATAGGATAATTAGTACCTTACCTATGTCAAAAACCTGCAATTTGATGTCTATCAAGTCAAAAATAATGGTCAAGGAGAAGGAAAATGAGTAAAGAAGAGTGTCAAGATGAAGTATTCATGAGGCTCTACACCACTTCTGTATGAGTTGGCTAGGGTTCCATTATTGTAGAAGTTTCTTAACTTCTTAATCCCCTAAGTGTCTAGATACATTCTCCCAAAGGATAGAATGATTCTATATAATCTCACGAAGAGGAAAGGGGGTTTGATATAGTATCCACACTATAGCACGAGAGCTATGTTGTATTAGGAGAGGAGATCAAGCTACAAGATTGATGATATAATCTCACTTTTTTAAGGTATAATTGTACCATTTTTTATTCATGGTTAATGAAATTACATGTTCCTTCATGTTAATCTATGCTTATGGTTGATTATACATGTTAAGTTTTACTTGAGCTAATGGTCTTCTACAGAAGGTTCTTTGTGGTATTTGTTTGGTGATGCATGTGTGTAGGTAGTAGACCTATTGGAGGAGGAAATATCTCTTGGTTGGAGTGAATACTTTCTTCATCAAACCCAACACCCTTGACCAATCTATGAGTGATACATGTGTAAGCCCAAACCCTTAGTATAGGAGCTACATCCATGATTGAAAGCTTGATAATATAGATCGGGATTTATTATATGTGACTGCATTGTTCATTTATTTTGTTTTCTAGTAACCTTTCTATAACCATAAGGTTACAGACCAACAACTCCTTATATGTGAATTTTTCCACAACAGGAGGTGATATATATGATCATGATTCACCTATTGATATGGATGTTTATGATTATTTTCAACTAAATTTGTCCACAGATTCCAAAACAACTTTCTTCAAAGAAGCCACTTCTCATGATGAATGGAAATAAGTGATGCATAAAGAATACTATGCTTTTATAAAGAATGGCACCTGGAAGCTAGTTGATCCTCCATTGGGAACCAAATAGATAGGTTGTAAGTGGGTCTTCAAAAACAAGTTAAAATCAGATGGCTCACTTAACAAGCATAAATCTAGGCTTGTAGCAAAACGTTTTGCACAAAAGGGGTCAATTATGAGGGAACTTCTTCCCCTGCAGCAAAAATGGGCTACCATTCGGACACTGTTTACCTTGGCATCTAAGAATGGTTGGAAATTCTATCAAATGGATGTAAAAACTTCCTTCTTTAATGGAGATATCAAACAGAATTATTTTATGTTCCAACTAGAAGAATTTATTGTGAAGGTCGAGGAGCAAAAGGTATGCAAGATTGTAAGATCCTTGTATGGCCTCAAACAAGCACCATGAACCTAATATGAGAAATTGACTAAGAATCTTTTGAAGCTCGATTTTAAACATTATGATCTTGATGATGAAACTTTATTTATCAAGAAAGTTGGAAAAAATTATTGTATATCTTGTGGTGTATTTCGATGATCTTATGATGATGAGGAACAATGATAATTACATTGCATCCATAAAGAAAGAACTAAGGAAAGGTTTTGAAATGGCAGAATTGGGCTATGTTCACTGTTATCTTGGTATTAATATAACCCAACATTTGAAGTTTATATTTCTCTCTCAGAAGAAGTACATTGGAGATTTGTTGAACAAATTTGGCATGGTTGAGTGCAATCCTTTGACTACTCTAGTGGAAAAAAATTTAAAGCTCATATCCACTAAGGGAAAAGAATTTGACAATGCAATGAAGTATATACATCTCGTAGGAATTCTCAACTACCTGACTACTACAAAACCATACATTTAGTTTGTTGTTGGAATGCTCTCCAGGTTTATGCAAAAGCCTTGTGAGGGTAATTGGTATGCTACAAAAAGCGTTATAGAGTATTTGAAGGTAAATCAAGACCTTGGACTCAAGTATACGCAAGAGGATGACTTCAACTTGATTGGATACTCCGATTCAGATTTTGATGGAGATAAAGACATTGGAGTATCTACATCAGGTTATGTTATGAGTCTTGGATCAAGAGTTGTATCCTCGAGGTCACACAAAAACCAGTTCTAGCAGATTCCACAACTGGGGCAGAATATGTGATAGCAACTGAAGCAATGAAGGAAATTGTGTGGTTGAGGAAATTTTTGGAAGACTTTTAGGAGGAACAAGTGCATTCAATTCCTCTTTTGATTGACAACAATTTGTTGGCATTATGTTTCTGGTATGGTTATATGTTACAGATGTTGTACTTGATGGCAACACCCATGGCATGGCTCTCAATATGATGAGAATTAAGAAGTACGCAGGAGAAAAGTTCACGGAATTTTATGCAGAGGAAAGTTTATAAAAGTTTATTTCATGTGGAGAAAA